>JAWZYV010004260.1:1712500-1829301 GCA_038373885.1 Cheiracanthium punctorium
TTTTCAAAGGTTTTTCTTGAAATGTGATGTGGGTCACGACATCGTATTTTGTTAGTAAAGTTTATGGTTTGGTACTTCCTTCTGTTTTTGAGTGAGGTGAGGCCACATTCTCGTATCACTTTTTCATTGTTTGTAGAGGAAACAGCGCCACAGATAATTTTGGCTGCTCTTGCTTAGATGCTTTCTAAGTAGTTGTGTGTTGTGGCAGAAGAATGGGCCAAAATGAGGGTGGCATACTCAAGGTGTGGTCTTACCAGGGCTATATAGGTGGTCCGAAGAGTTTTAGGGTTTGTTCTCCAGTTGGTGCCACACAAGCTCTTTACGATCTTTAGCCGCTTTAGAGCTTTGATCCTGACAACTTGATCCTGAATTGCGCTTTGGAGAACACATCAGGAACTGTGGAAACAAAAAATTATTGACATTGTGTATTAAATTTGTATATACTTAACCCATTGATAGGTATTTCGTTTAGAATCAACGCTTTATCCTGAAAATTGTAATATGGACTTAGGTTCGTCTGGTTCTGGGGGACGGTACTGACACTAAACTCCTAGTTTCTGCAAGAAGGGGAGATAAAAGTTGAGTTGGAGTTGCTGTTCTATTCTTTTGCTCGTATAACAACAAATATCGGTCATCAACGCTTGTCGTAGCGATTTTTATGATATTTAGCTATCTGGCTATTTCTGTCTAACATTTTCCTGCCACTAGTCTCCGATAATCTCTCCATCACAGTGCTTTGGGCAAATGATGCATGCAGCTCATTATAATGAATTGGCTCGCACAAATTTCTATTTCGAGTATCACACCAAATTTGCAGCTTGTTCTCAACATGTAATTTTATGCTCTTCGCAGATAACGTATTTCGATTGCAGCGCCACCATCATGCATAATGCAGTTTTGCTCAACAACTCTTATTAGACAACATATTCAAATTTTGTACGGGTGTGCTTATTTTTAAGAGTGTTTAAGAGTGCTTAAGAGTTTTAAGTGTGTTTTTAAGGGTGTTTTTTTAAGCCAGTGCATAAAAACATGCTCTAAAAATACTGGCCTAGGCTTTAATTTCTTAAATAGTGATCATAATCACATACGATGACTTACAAAGTTGCGTAAAATTATGTTCAAAATTTCATGGTATCGATTAAAATTTTCAGAAGACTGAATTTAAATAAATGTAAAATTTGAATTTTTATTTGTCTCCAGTAAAGTTAAAGTTTTCCCATTCAAATCAAATTTAGTAAAATGTATCCCATATATTAAAAATGTGATGTGCAAAATTTCTGTCTTTCAGCATAAAACGGGTCAGAGATCTGATGAACATATTTGGTGAGGGACTATCCCATACTAACGATAGTGAAACAATATCTACGCAATCATTGATTTCTTTCGAAATTTGTATACAACCCCTGAAACGCGATCTTTCGATGAGATTTTTCCTTTTCTAGACTCAACATATTTAATTTTCATCAAATTTAAGTCAGCATATTTAATTTTCATTTCGCCAACAAATTTTTAGCATAAAATGCTCAAGCTTTGTACATCATCTTTTTGACGAATGGGGCACATTTCAATAAGTGGGAATTTTTTTCGTACAGGAACCTTGTAAAAATTTAAATTTTGCATTTATTTAGATTTAATTTTCTGGAACTATTAATTGATATCTTAAAATGTTACACGTTTTTTATGTAACTATGTAATTCATTTTCTATATCTATGATCAATATTTAAGAAACTACAAACCAGGTCAGAGGCGGATCTACGGGGGGGCTATAGGGGCTATAGCCCCCCCCATTGAAACTGAATTTAGACTAGATAGAATAGAGTTCTGATTCTTAGTTAAAAACTACGTGTCTAAAATCGGTTATTTTGAAATTTTAATTTACTTTTTTGATTTATTACTTAGCTTTTTAGACTTGACCTCAATCAATGGTTTTTAACCCTTTCGTTCCCAGGCTACAGGTATTTTCAAAACGAGTATCAAATTTCGGGCTAAGGAATCGCCCGAAATTTCGTCTTCTCCTTGAAACATTTCGGTTTCTTTTAAGGATGATCAGTAACCTAGTTTTACCATATATACGTGATAGCGCAGAACAGCTAATTGTTTGAACGGGTTATGGCAAGTGCAAAGAACAGTGTTTGAGCGATGATGTCCATTCACCCCCTGCAAAGTCATAAAAAGGGGGAGCTAAAAATACATATAATTCGCTGTTAATATAAACAGTCTTTGCGCGCGCCTTGTGCGGTGCGCGTCTCGGATTCTGTACTGATGTGTACCTGATGTGGAATACCTTATGATAGATGTACACACAGACCTCAAAATACACATAGACTAGACACCGCTATGATTTCTCTGTGACTAAAGTGATCAGAAGCAGTGAGAGGGGCTGAGAGCTACCAGACGGTCCCGAAGACTGTTTACAAGTTCATGAACAAAAGATCGGTACTCTTTCGTTTTGTAGAAAGGGGAAAGCGCAGCACCCCCCCCCCCAAGGAAGAGGATTGAATTCGCCAATCGTCATCTTTGGGACCTCCTTGGCAGCTGACAGCTCCTCCTACAGCTCCCGATGATTTTAGTCACAACGAAAGCATAGGGGCCCTAGTAGCAAACGGTCATCGGTTCCTGAAATGCCGATGATCGGACAGGGAGGAAGCGCAGCGCGCCATGCAAGGTTCTTCATCGCGTCGGGGGCTCTTATCTCGGAATGTGCTCGGGCATGTCCTCTCCCGAATAGTAGGGTTGAATCATCGGCAAGGGGGGGAAATTAGCCGTTGTAAAGCCGATGCGATTGGGGTTATATTCATCTCGGAAGAGCAAACACCTTGCAACTTAGGATGTGAAGCCTTGATGAACATTTGATAAAATTTTAAACTGAACAATCGATAAAAATTTGGGTATATCCCAGCTAGATAAAAATTTTTAAGAGTAAAAAAAGCAAATTCGAACTTTTTCCTCTTCTCTTTGAATTTTAATGCTGCCATCTGAACTTCATTTTTCAAGCTTCCGAGACTTGGTTTCGAACTGGGGAACTAACGCTTGGTAGCCGGGCATTCTAACCACTAGACGGGGGGGTCTGACTCGTTATTGGCGAGACTAAAATTTGAAGTGATTGTTGTTTCAAGTTCGGAATTGGAATATTTCAGTTTCTAATTAAATAAAACTAGACTTTTCCTGTACACTACTCAAAATTAAAAAGATTTTGCAATTTCTATCCGTTTGAAGCATTTAAGACCTGTGTACGGCCGTAAAAAAAAAAGTTTTTCTGTTTTAAAAATATTCATTATAATGAATATTTTAAAAATCTCTCTATAGATTGAGATTTTTCGAAGATTGTTTCAAACTGTGTAAATTTTTGTTCGCACATCAAGTAAAAGTGACTAAAGCTAAAGGAATGAAATTTACTGACATGATAGGCAATCACTCACCTTAAGCTATAATCGTCAGATTTAAAAAAAAAAATTAGATTTTGAGATTTTTTCTGAAAATCGTTTTAAACTGCGTAAATTTTTGTCTGCGCATCACATACGACTTAAGTGAATAAAGCAAAATTTAGTGACACGATAGGTGGTCGTACAACTTAAACTATGCCCATAAAGTTTAAAATTTGGATTAGATTTTGAGATTTTGCGAAAACTGTTCAAACTGCTTAAATCCCAGCTAGAAAATGTTTGCACTTCTTGTGCAGAAAATTTGCATATAAAGTGAATATTTTGAATACTTTGCAAAGTATACACTTTTTGTGCACAATTTTTGACAATATAAAATATTCACTTTTTGGTATGCATAAAAACTGTATATAATTTGCACAAAAAGTGTATGCTTTCAAAATATTAAAAAATATCCACTTTTTATGCACAAATTATACACAATCTATCCTTTTTTTGCAAAAAAAGTGAAGACATTTCTAGCTGGGTATATTCATCTCGGAAGAGCAAACGCCTTGCAACTTAGGATGTGAAGCCTATGACCTTTGGTGAAACTTTTAAACTAAGCAATCGATAAAAATTGGCACATATATCGTTGATTTGCATATTAGCTTGTTTATTTCTTTTATTGTATCAATTAATTCATGTACTTTCATATGCATTTATAATTTTATAACTAAATATCCTTTTCTTCAAGGCTGTTCTAGGAAGAATGCAAGTTTTGAATGAAATGTCATTTAAAATTTACACAAAGGAAAATTTCTTATATATATATATATATATATATTAATTTCGCACTTTTTCAGGAAACTACCAGAATTTTTAGTCGCTGACAAATTTTGTTTTAAAAATATTCCTTGTCACCCCTCTTTGACAGAGATTGACTAAGGCAAGGTGCCCTTTTAGCTAGCACAAGATAGATACATACAGGAGAACACAACAAAGCTAAGAGCAGGAAGAGGACAACATGATTCAGCATTTTGTCGCCTGTCTTGTCTTCCCGCGTAATAGATTAGCCAATCAGCAACCTTAAAACAAACATATGGTGTGCATATGATGCTTTGCACATTAATGAAGGAACGGAGATATCCAGCCGTTCAGCTACTTGGTAGAAAGACCGATATAAACCTGTTTGCTCGCTTTACCCTTCGCAATCTTGAAAGCGCCTATCAGATCTCAGTGTAAAGATTCGATAATCGGGAAAAGATGAACATACGAAAAATTAAGGATGATCAGAAATGATCAGGCGATGAATAGCCGATGCACCGATCATAGGCCTGGTAAAGCCCGAGAAAAGATTGCTGCTAGGGGGTTGTCTGGTCTACGGGTATTTTGAGGTCTGTGGATGTACATAGTGAGGGGATGGGGAGTGTAACATAGACATCAAGTGACTAGGAATCCCAAGTGGCTATCTTCTGTATCATTGTGAAAGGTTCTTTTGTTCCGCCATTTGGATTTTCAGGGATATTTTGAAAGAATAATATTATTATAGCTAATTTTCCTTACCTGGTTTTCGCACATTTACTGTTTATACAAAAGTACATCCGTTTTGAATGTTTAGGAATGGTGGAAGAATTTCTTGGAAGTACTGTAGTCCTATCTAAGCAGGCTTCAAAGTCTTAGCCCATTGAAATTGCTTTCGCCGCTTGGTCGTTCTTTTCGGGTGAAGCGCTAGTGTGATTCATTTGTTCTCTATTTAGCTCCGTTCGCGTGTAGAATTTAATTTAAATGCAAATATTATGGCCTCAAGAAAGCGGTCATTGAATCGTAATGTAGGTGATTATTTTATGAAAATTCCAAAAACTGATAATTTGTCTAGTGAGAGTGAAAGCGGAAATCATCAGGAAGAAATCATAAATGCCCGGCCCCAGAACAAGCTATTTCAAGGAGAACAGCATTCACAAAATACAGGGTGAATCTAAACTCTTGGGCAAAACTTTAAGGGGTGATAGGGCACACAATGAGGAATCGTAATCACATAGCAATCTGGGGTGAAACGCAGTTTTAACTTACCCGGTAATAATCACTTTTGGAAAAGCATTGAAGTGTCCGTCTAATTTCTTAACCAAGTTTCATAAGCAATAGGCTCGTCTCCGAAAATTTCATCCATGAAATAAAATAAACTTTTTAAACTATCCATTTTAGTCTTCTGTTTTGAGAAAAATACATTAGTTTCTGACGAACAATGGTCGGCAAGTGACTGTTGTTTCAGCACTTTTTTCGAAGTGATTATTAACAGCTATACGAAGACGACGTTGCCGACCCCACATTGCTATGTGATTCTGATTCCTTATTATGTGCCCTATCACCCTTTAAAGTTTTGCCCAAGAGTTTAGATTCACCCTGTATACATGCATCACTAACAGGCAGTTTGTAAAGAGGTGCATTATTAGAAAGAATACAATGATATCGCTATGGAAAAAAGAGGTATGATTTAAATTAATTTTTTCAGACATTGTTTTTCCTATGAAGTGCAAGTCCTAGCAGGTTCGAGTATTTTATTTTATCGGAAATTCGCACATCTTTCTCGAAATTCGATTACGTAATACTATGTGTAGGTTGAAAAATGAAATATACAGGCGACATGTAAAAAATCGTGCCAAATGTCGCCAAGCTTCGATAACCAGGGCCTCTGAGAGAAATTTTATAAGGCGGGACGAAAGTCTTCCCGGCCCCTTTCGTAAAGCACAAAAGTTTCGAAAAAACAGAAGGGACGGAAGGGATTTTTTTTTTTTTTTTTTTTTTTTTTTTTTTGTAAAACTGCTCTTTTAATGATTTTCATACAAAATGCTAACAGGAAAGAGAGTGGGAGGGAAGTTTGTCTGATATGTAATGATACTTTTAATTCATGTTCGAAGATTGAAAAAAATACTAATATTTAAATGGTAGAATTAACATTTCTGCCATCTAAATCATTCTAGAATTATCCCAGATAGCACAATTGTCCATTTTATATCCATTTCTGATCCATCTCGCCCATATAACGTCCATGTCTATAGATAGACATCCAGAAGACAATATTTATGGACATAATCTGGAAAATCCAGAAACTGTCCATGACATTTAATTTCCAGAGTAAGTCTTTTTTATAGACGTGTCCCAGATAATCCATAGTACCTTAGTGAAATGGCAAGAAGTATGGATGGAGATGTCCAAGACTTGACCTAAGTAGGTCCATATATAGACGTTGATGTCCAAGACTTGCCCATACTAAGTCCATACGTGGACTTAGTATGGGCAAGTCTTGTATACGTAAGCACGTCCATAATTATGTCTATATAGACAAGTCTTGTATACGTAAGCATGTCCATAATTATGTCTATATAGATGTCTATAAGACTTCATATGGGCGACCTATAGTGCCATATTGATGTAAAAGAGAGGAGAATCCGACGAATCGTGGATGTTTAATGGACATGTCAACTTGTCTATATGACGTCTTCTGGGAGGGTTTTGGACAAGTTTGTGCTATCTGGGATGTATTCGAAATTTAGTCTATTTAAAAAAAAGATTTTAATTAAAGACCTATAAATGAAATTCTTAACACATTCTGAAAAATTTACGGACGCACTTTAGCTGAACACGGGCCCCGGGGCGGCGCCCCCCCTCTCGTAGTGCCTGTGGATAACTGTGCCCAAATTATTGAATACCCAGTAAGTTAGCCCCCCCCCTTTAACCAATCCTAGATCCGCCACTGGACCAGGTCAGTGTTTTGGGGATACCTTATATATAGGGTGATTCGAAATTGTTTTTACAAAATTTTAGAGGAGATAGGGACCATAATAAGGAATCAGAATCACATAGCAATGTGGGATCAAAAACGCCATTTTCACTTACCTGGTAATAAACACTTTATGAAAAGTATTGAAGTGTTTGTGTAATTTCTTAAGCAAGTTTTAAATACAATGGGCCTGTCTCCAAAAATCTCATCTATGAAATGAAATATAATTTTGAAATTATGAATTTAAGTCCCATGTTTTATGAGAAAAAATACGTTAGTTTTTGGCAAACAATGGTCGGAAAGTTCACTCTTGTTTCAGCACCCCTTCCAAAGTGATATTTAACAGCTACTTGAAGACGACGTTTCCAACCCCACATTGCTATGTGATTCTGTTTCCTTATCATTTGCCCTAACTCGATTTAAATTTCGTAAAAACACCCAGTACATGCAGCTATAAGATTGCACAGTTTATTGCATTGTAATATATATATGTCATTTCAAGCTAAACATGGTGGATGAATACTTACTGTGCACTGATAAGCGTACAACTGTGCTAAGTCCAGGTCCGACGCCATTATTTGCTTCGCAGAGATAAAATCCTGCATCAGACGTTTCTACATTTCTAAAATTTAAAGATCCGTTAACTAAGATGTGAACATGAGAGCTGCTTACGATCGTTTTAAACTTCTCAGGTGGATCTCCTAATAAAAGAAAGAAAAAATGAAGATTGAAATAGAATTTGACTTCAAATTGCTTAAGGACGAAAAGTAGTGAAAAGTAACAAGGCTGCTATAAACTGGTATTATAAATGATTTAAGCAGAAAAAATTATATATGCACAAAACTTTTTATTTCATTTTTTTTCTTGTGTTTATAAAGTAAGTGTGAACTTTTAAATGTGCGTTTAAAAAATGGGTTTTCTGAGCCACCCGAGCTCTTACCGTAGATTTTGGAATACCTAGATTGCTCATCCAATGTTCCTAATAGCGTGCGTTTTGTTGCCAAAAACGCACCCCATTTCTGCCATTACCATGGCTGGCGTCGATGTACAATAGAACATTCATTTTATTACTTTAGAAAAATAAATAAGGTCGGGGGGGGGACATATTTCGAAACGAGTACATTTTAAAATAGTGATATTTCTAAAATAATTGAAAATGCCATTATAATTTAGGTTACTGGCATTCTGCGCATGCGTATACCACTATCATTGCTACCGTTTGGAGTCAACAAGCTTTCTTTCGTCATGCTCTATCTAGAGATCCCTATATCTATGGCTCTTACACATGCATTTAAATACATGACGGAAGTCACGGGACTAGTTCTTGCACGTGCAGATGTTTGCACGTGGTTTTCCTTTCTCTTTTCCTTTTTCACTTCGGTTGTACTTTATTAGTTTTCATACATTTTTTTCAACCTTTCTCTTCTTCTTCGGTCTTTCTTCTTTCTTTTTCTATCTTAATATTTTGTACCATTAGCGTACCGGAATAACTGAGGCATTAAATTGTGGTAAAATTATCGATATTCGTGCATTGTGTTTGTCTCATAAAGGATCATTAGAGATATATTCAGGACTCGTTTGCCTTAGAGAAAACCTCAAGAACATTGAAATCAAACCAAACCAAAGACATATACATCAACAAACCTGACTTTTGTTTAGTTAAATGGTATTAAGCTGGTTGGATCAATCTCTCTGATGGTGTCCGGATAGAAAGAAGCACTTAGAGTGAAGACATCAAATTTTAATCGAAAGCGACCCACAACGCCAAAGAATTTTGATGTTGTAAGGGAAGCGTAAACACACATTAAAGTTGAAACGGAAAGGGAAATATCGATTTTGGTGCCTCTTTGAAAAAAGTCACTATTGAATAAAATTCCTATTGCTTGCGTAAAATCAAAATAATACGAATGTTGAAAACCAAAGCCAAAATAAGAATATAAATGAGAACTAAAAACAAATGCTAAGAAATGTTAAATTTTAAGCAGATCAAATTTAAAACATAGAAAAATAAATCACTATCAAAAATATGATCTGCATAACGATGTGATTGGTTAATGATATTTGCTAAGTAAATGCATGTTTTTTATGAGTTCTGAAATGGCAACCCTATAACGCGCGGTGAGATATATAAATTAATCTTGACATTTTATTTTGGCATGTTCACGTATGTAATAAATATACATAAGCATTAGTATAGTTTCTTAATTTCTTTTTACGAATGATACATTTGATTTTCATAATATACAATGAACAAAATAATATTTCAATACTGTAGCTTTTTATTATGAGTATTTATTGGGAAATCCATGAGGTCTTCATAAAATTAATATCGGAAATATATTTTTCATTACAGGCATCCATAAAAACTGGAAAATACCATGAAAAGGGATGATTTTCAAAGGGCTAAGGCCTATAATCATTTAAGAATATGCAAATTGCATAAACCGCTAATTCCAAAAAATGTGGGTGCTGTGTAGTTTACAGAAAACAGTGTGTCCAGAGATAAAAATGAATGTATTAACTCTTAATATTTAATTTAGTTATTATAATGCATTTCTGAAAAAAATATTATGCTAGTACTCTTACAATTATTTTTAGGATTTTGTGTGCGTCCCGACTTCAAATTCTTTGAGAGCAAATGGAATACAGTATAAAAAGAATATAGGTTTTGCAGCTAGCAGTGAGGCGAGCACTATCATAGTAAAAATCAGCTAAAGTTCTATGTGCTTTGAAGGGAGGTTGGATAATTAATATTTTTTACAAAATCATTAAAATTATACATTTCTATTACCAACTGTAACAAAATAGCTAATATTTACTACCCTCTGACTAGAAGAATATTTTAATGAGCTTAAATGATTAATTACATTATAGTACACTTCATAACATTAGTTTCTTAATTACTATTCGATATGCTGGTGAATAATTTTAGAGACAAATAAAGATAAATTGATTTATATATATTCTGTATTCAATTAGGGAGCTATCATATACTTATTATTACAACTAGTTATAGTAGGCGGTATAATCTACTAACACGACGTGTAAATATTTAGGCGTTTAAAAATATATTTTAAAATCTTATTACACTACTCCTTCCAGTAAAGCAATCATGTTAATTTAATTATATTTAAATGGCAAACTCTTGCGTTAAATTTCCTTAAACAGCTGTTGGTTTCGTCGGAATAACACATTTGCTTTATGTTTTTCTTTTTTAAAACGGAATAGTATAAAATGCATTTTAAGCAATGTAATCTTCTTAAGCATTGCTAAATCTAATTTCTCAGAAAATAATTTTGATGCTTATAAACTGCAAGTTTATTACAAATTTTATACCTCAAAATGTAATTACATTTTGTTTTATGTGTAAACATGCAATTATTTATTTATTTATTTCTACATGCAAATAAATGAACACAAGCTGTATAATAGCCATTTTATTTACCCGGTAGCACGCAAACACACATGTAATACAATATGTGTTGCTTTATTTAAAGTTTATTGCTCTACATATTATAATTACATTATTATCTTTTTTCGAATCTAAAATTTGTTCAAATTATATTTCTTACAACTATCCAGGAAATCGAAACGACTACCTTTTTCTGTCTATCCGTCATTGAAATATTTTTGCTCGTACATATCATGTTAACCTACGTCTATCATGTTAGCATGAATTAAATTTGGTCTTATTTTAAATTGTTATTCAGTGTATAAGGTAGGTTCGTGTAATATGGGTTTAAACAGGCATATCTTTGTGTCTGTTTGTTGCTCCTATAAATGCTACAAATGCAACATTTTTGAGTTATTTAATGCAATAACTTGTATTATGTAACTTGTGTGACCCATTTACACATGCAAAAATATTTTATAACTATAATTTCTTTAAATACGAAAATGATAATCTTTATTGTTATGTTTTACACCCTCCAAAAAAGTATTCGAGCAAGAGAAAAATTTCCTACGTTGGTTTCGTATATTAAAAATTATTTATCATGTAATATGAATTAGGCTATGCATAAATATGACTTTCCATATTTCTATCAAGTTGAGCGTTTTTCAAAAACTCAATTATTATTCTCGAATCTAAAATAGGAAATTTCTCTCTTGCTCGAATACTTTTTTTGGAGGGTGTACATAATGATGGAGGTAAAATAGGCAATATGTTTTAAAAGGTATTGGAAAAGTATTAACTTTGTCAAGTTTTATTTATTTCCTGTTATGACTGACAAATTATTCAAATTTGACAATATTATGGCAGGGTCTGTTAGACTTAGGTTCTATGTAAACATTTTATTCCGGCATCTCTTTCTTGCAGGGTAGACATTTTTTTAATAAAAAACAGAGTATAAATATGTTGTTTTAAAAAGATGATTCCCCCTCGCATTTTCAGACATTATTTGGTAATATTCATATTCGTGAAAATTTTATTTTTAGCGTTTGCAAATATAATATTAACTAAGTCCAACTGTATACTCATTTTTACCCACTGCACTAAAACATAAATGGAAAGTAAAGTATTTTTAAAAAATGATTTTACTTACTTCTCATAATAAGCTGTTTAGACCGTTCTGAATTGAAAATAATAAACTAGAATACTAAAACCTAGATATACTAGAAAAACTAGATACCTATAAAATCTATATCTATAAAAAAACTAGATATTTCTTTTAAACTGCATGTTTTTGAAAAATTAAATTATTCACAAAACATATATATATATATATATATATATATCTAATTTAGCGTACAGCCGTGGCTATTATGTAAACATGTTTAAAATTCAGGCATTTAACGGTTACATTTTTCATTTCCATTGCATTTTTTTTTATTGTAAAGAAAGAAAAATATTTTCATTGTGTCTAAATGCGCTAATTACTAAGCATAAATAAATGCTATTGTTTTATTTTTATTCATGTAATTTATGATTATTCATTCTAGCTTATCCCTTTGAAAAATTTCGTAGTACATTTAAATCGGACAAATTACTTGCCTTCACAATAAAAAAAATAAAATTATTTTTTCAGAAGTTTGTCCTAAAAGTTATGCACCAAATCTCGAAGGAAAGCAAATGTAAAAATTAAATGTAAAGCTGAATTTCATTCTGTTGTTGCATTTGAAATACGCTTTAATGTATATGGGTAAAATGAGCTTTTTTCTTTAAAGGTGTTTGTCTTTCAATCGTAAAAAAAAGAACGTACGTAGCGCTTTACTGATGAATTTGTATAGTAAAATTAGTGTAGAATATTTTGGATATTCAAAGTAAATAAAAAACTACAGAGTGTTTTATGTGTAAAAATGTGCTTTATAGAATTTGTTATGAAATGCGTAGAACTATCGCTACATTATTTAAAAATAAATAAAGAAATAATAATAATTTTTATAATAAGCATATTACAAATGATATCCCAATGCATAAAATTTTACTTACTTCTAATTTTGTCAATTAAAACTAAAGAAATTACAGTATATATTTTTAATTTCGTATCGAATAAATAAATAATCTGCGCTGCTTACTTTAGTAATTTTAGACATTTCAAATATTGAATTTTAGTAATTTTTTAAATGATATTAATGAACAAATTTGCCTATTTTAAATAATTACAAATTTTAAAATATTTAAAAGAAATTAGAAATAAAATCTAATATACTAGTTGAGTAAAGGTTTTTCACTTACCTGTCGATACCTTCCATCGTACATGCGGCAGTGGTACACCGTCTGCTTGGCAATCAATCTTTGCTGGCCTCCCCGCAACTGCTGATATATCTCTTGGCTCTATTATCCATCTGGGTGGCACTGGAATAAAAGTAACTTTTTAGATATCTACAAATTTTGAACACAATATTTTGGTAAATATTTATGGAAACCAACTTACGAACTTATACAGTCAAATCCCGTTATAGCGAACCCGGTATATAACGAACTCATGGATATAGCCAACGAAAATTTTGGTATCTCGTCATTCGTGTTGTATTTGTTGATGGTTCGATTATTGCGAACTACTGAATATAGGGAAGAAAATCATCGGCCCCTTGAAGTTTTTCATAAGGGGATTTGGCATTATTATAACTACCACATAAAAGACGTTCTGGAGGCAATTACAACGCAATTATGAGGATTCACAAGCTATTTAACTAAATATATAAATACCCATAACACGGTGACATCAAATCTCGTCAAACAACATGAAAATAACGGCGTTTTTAAATGACGCTAGAGTCCTTTTGCAGACGACAAAATGCCACCAGCAAGAGAAATAATAAAAAAAAATATTCGTAATATACAGGGTATCCCAAAACGATAGTAACAAGCTTTCATTCCTTATCTGTTAGAGATAAGTAGTCAATGTAAACTGAAAAAAATGCTTGTAATAAGGTAAGAAAAAAACACTACGTTAAGAAATAAATACTTTCATAAAGTTTCTAAAAGTTTCACTTTTTAGATTTGTATACCACCCCCGTACAAAATATTTTCCAGTTAGTAAACATACGCTCATGTAGTGATGTACAAAAATTTCATAATTATATCTTGAAAAGTGTTAAAGAAATGGAGATAAATATATGCTGATTCAAACCACTTTTCAGTAGACTCTCATAGGGAAAAAAATTACATCGAATGATCGGATTTCAGATATCGTGCAGAAATTAAGAAAGAAAATATTTTTATACTTAAGCATTAAACGTTCAAATTCAAATTTATGTATATCACTTGATCATCTTCGTTTAGAGATATCTCTGGCATCTTTATGAAGAAAGACTGAAGTTTTGTAAATCATGGATTAGCTTATGGAGCGCATTTTACTAATTGGGAATTTTTCCGTACGAGAGCTGTATACAAATTTTAAAAAATCTGATGTGTCCAACACATGACTTCCTTGCACGTCCATTAGATCAAAAATATTTTCGACGCACTTCCTCTAAACTTATTTGTTTGAAAGAGATAAAATATCAATAATAGTAAGGTTTAGCGATTTCTAGACAAATATTTCGATATCGCCAAGCTGAGTTCAATTTGAAATATTTCCTTCTGACACTTTATTTGGCGATATTTCACGAAAAGCCGACAAACTTGAGATAGTCTGCGAGATTTTGGGGATAGCCAAAGTAGTCATTGACCACAGACTTTCAATGAATTGAATGCATCCATACACCTCAATGTATTTAAAGTCATTTGGCTCACCCTGTAAATAAATTCTCAGTCGATTGCTGTCAAAAAAGATATGGAAAACAGTTAGATATTACAATAGTTCTAAATACAAAAGTTCAAAAATCTACGGGTTAAAGTTTTAGTGTTATACAAAATACGAAATAATTTTTGGCGCCAAATTTGGCGATATTTCGGCGAAACTCGTCAATGTCGACGAAATTTGGCGAGATTTTAAGCATGAACCAAACAATGACAGATTATCGCCAAATTTGGCGATATTTCGCCAAAACTCGCCAAGAACGATGACAAATGGCGATACTTTGGGCATGGACCAAATGACTGACTATCGCCAAATTTGGCGATATTTCGCCAAAACTCGCCAAGGTCGAGGACAGACGGCGAGTTTTTGGGCATGTACCAAACAATGACTGTCTACAGTTGTATTATATTGAAGATGTCCATAGACATTAAAGTACTAAAATTCTTTTCGGTGGTCCTGTATAAAACTCTCCAGATTGGAACCAAAAATCGAGATACACAACTAGATGTTACAACATTCTTATATATGAAATTTCATAATAGTTTTTGAGATTTGAGAGTTAAATATGCACACACGTACACCAAAAGTCGCCAAGCTTGGCGACTTTTGGCATAGTTCTTGAGGGAGGCACGTGACCGTGGTCGGACCATTACCTAACTTATGTGGTAGGACGGTATTGTGCTTGAAATGGATGAATGCCCCTAAAATTGCCATTGACCGTAATGTATTGGAAATCTTTTGAGTGTTCCTGTAGCAGAACTACAAATGATAAAGACACTTTTTTTTAATGGAGAAATTCATTTTCTAACTCTTTACAGCATACATCACTTCTGAGTCGTTTGAAATAGCCCAATACCTCTAAAAAACGCTTTGATGAATTTCGGCCCATAGAGCGTAATGTATTTCGAATCTTTTGGGCGGTTCTGTAGATAAACTATCCAGTCGAATGGAATCGAAAGGGGAGGTGCACAACTAGATGTTACAGCAATCCTAAATATAAAGTTTCAACATTCTACGCCTAATAGGTTTTGAGATATGCGAGTTTAATGAGTTTCGGCCCATTGAGCGTAATGTATTTCGAATGTTTTGGGCAGTCCTGTAGATAAACTATCCAGTCGAATGGAACCAAAAGGAGAGGTGCACAACTAGATGTTACAACTATCCAAAATATGAAGTTTCGACATTCTACGCCTAATAGCTTTTGAGTTAGGCGAGTTTAATGAATTTCGGCCCATAGAGCGTGATGTATTTCGAATCTTTTGGGCGGTCCTGTACATAAACTATCCATTCGATTGCCACCAAAAGGGGAGGTGCACAACTAGATCATAGAACAATCCTAAATATCAAATCTCAACATTCTACGACCAATAGTTTTTGAGATATGCGAGTTACATACATACGTACGTACGTACAGACGGCATGGAAAAACTGGCCACAGCAGACTCGCCACTGGTCAAAATGAGTTGCAGACGCGTTAATATGATCGTGCATGCTAGCCTACGATAGGATGCATCGAAAAAAAATTTAAAATTAAATTTAGAGGTAGTCAAAATCGGTTTTTTTGTCGAAATTTGGCCCCCAAAATTTTTCGGGATCACATTACTTCCTTATACTACGTACAAGGAAGTAAAAAATTAACATTTCAAAAATTAACGACAGATTTTTTTTTTTTTTTTTGAACGTATAATTTTTTCCTATCTTCTTTTGAAACTTTTTTTTCAATTTATATTGCCTCCTTGTATGTATTAGTTAAAGAATTAAAGCGTATTACAACTTTCTTGCTTTCTGAGACACCATGTATATATTCGTTTCAGTGGCTCTCGTATGCTGCGACTAATCAGTGTACCAAACTGAAATGATCGATTAAATTAAAAAAAAAAGAATTCATAAAAATTCTTTAACATTTCCTTCTAATTAAGATAATATCTGGTATTTTTACCAGACTTTAAATAGCATTCATTTAATTTTTTTTTTTATAAACATTAGCTAGAAATACCCACCTTTCACTGTCAGGATCGCACTCTGTGTTCCAGCTGCGACGTCGTTCTTCGCTATGCAAGTATAATTACCATTGTGTCTGTAAGCTAGATTTTTGAGTGTTAAGGTCGAAACAAAGCCTTCGTCAGCGTAGACAACCATAGCGTCTAATTCTTCTTCCTCCAATGGGCGGCCATTTTTCAGCCATCTGGTTGATAAGGGACCATCTCCAGCCATTACAATGCACGTTACAGCCGTACGCATTCCTTCTTGAAGGTCATCACGGAAGCCAAAGTTGGCAATTTTAGGTCCAGCTAAGATCACAAACAATGAATTTCCTTAGGATTGGAAAAGATAACATACATGACATTCACAATACAGTCATCTTATGAATTAGTAACTTAATTCCTCTGCATACAAATCGAACTAAATCTCCTTCCTTCACTTGTATTACAGATCTTCTACTTGTGAAAAAATATTTTATTTACTGCAGAAAAGCAAGTTATCTAAGAGTTTAAAAGGAAATTTAATGCAGAAATATTATGTAAGATCACCGATCGCAACAGTCATATAACTTATTATTAAGGGTGGGCTGCTATACTGAAACTATGTTCTAACTACTGAAGGTGATCAAGTCATGCATTGTCCCATGAAACTATATTCTAACTACTGAAAGAAATCAAGTCATGCTCTGTCCCATATGTTTTTCAAATAAAATACCACTATTTCACTATCCAATGAAGAATATTTTGTTAAGCGTCGAATGAGTTGTTAAAAAAAAGGGAACAGAAAGAGATACATTACGATTTATGGATTAAACAAACTAATGTAAAGTTATTCTAAGAATTAAATAAAAATCCTCAATTGCCAAATTAAAGGCAGATGACTAAAATAACTTGATAAATATCATAGAATGTGTATTTAACGAATGTAATTAGTTCGGGAAGCATATCTACAAAATCTCACAATAACAGTACAAGTCTTTTTACTGCAATGATGGAAAATTTCACTCGTTTCTTACCGATAGAATAGCATGCATCAGACATGGCCGAAACCGTGATGGACTGAAGTGCGCACACTATTAGTAATTTATAAGGAATGAAATTACCAGCATTGTTACCATGAATTGTTGAGTTTTTTTACAATCAATAATTCTTCCTTTATTTTTACAATTTATCAGCGTTAATGTTTTGTTCTGAAAAATATTTTTAAATTAAAGGGTTCTCAGCAATAAGAATACTTTTCCAAAATCAATCTTTGTCAGAAGTACGCATTAAAACGCCTTGAACAAATACTGTTCCTGTAGAACTATCAGAACTTTCTCTCTTCATAAGTAGGACATGTTTTGTTTAGTTGTTCAGTCCGTCGGTTGCAATGTATGTAAGGATCGACCGAGAAATGTCGTAGGTACGAGAAATGTCAATGTACATTCGTTTCGTTTTATATGAATCAGTCTTGTACGAGTCACAAACACATGAACATAACCAGCAGTGCTAACAAGCAATAAAGAAACGTCTGTCTCATTCTTTTATCGTATTGTAAGAGGCTATTTTAACGTGCAATAGGAAAAAAAATCGCAATTTTTCCTCCGTGCTATACGAATCCGTCTTATATGAACCAGTGTTACAGGGAATTTACTGTACAAGATTATTTTCTTCGTATATTTTCGACATTTTCTGAACAAGTATTGTATTTTTTGAGAACCCTTTAATCCGAAATTTTCTTACTTCGAATGGATATCCTGAATGTTCTAGAAACTGGAGCTCCTTGATGAGACCTTACTTCGCAACTGTAGAGTCCATCATCTGTTTGAGGCTGAATTTCCGTAATCACCAACGTCCCATTCTGAAAAACTTGTTGCCTCTGGTTTGCGGGAAGAACTCTTCCCTCTGAAAAGATTTGCAGAACTAGGCAATCACATAAATAGTTAAGTTAAAACATGAAAATTTATAGATTGTGCATATATTCAACACCAACCATATTGAATTTCTGCCAACAGGTAAACCTATATTCAAAGTTCCCTATATTCGAAGCTTCCTAAAACTAGTGTTATTTCTTAAATAGAGGGGCTTGAAAAATTGAATAAACTAAATACTAAATAATTAAAAATATTATTGTTTGTCCATAATATTTTTTTTTCATGTAGGTCCAACAAAATCTGCTGGGTTGTGTTTTTGAAAAATAAGTACATGTGTTAAAACATACATTAAAAGTAAACACTACATTAAAAGTTTCTGTAGATTATAGATTGTTTTACTTGAACAACTACTCACGATTAACTTTCTCATAGCCAACAAAACTGACAATACTCTTATTATTCAGTAATGTTAAAATCTTAATTTTTTATTACATGAATTTCATTTTTTTTACTAAGCAGTTAAAATGTAGTTTATATGTTCACTATAACGGGGGGAAATTTACGGAAGACCAATTACACACCCTTTTTTTAATCTTTTATTTAAAATAGGCGCATATGTACTAAAGACTTACGTTCATAGTAACAGTATTTTTCAGAGTTTACTGTGTCTGCGGCTGAATATATGTACTTTACTATTAATTCAGCAAGAAATTTTGAGACAGATTTTACATGATCATAGAATTTTACACTCTATCGATTTCACATTGCAACAACTATCTTTTCGTCAAAACTCGGACGTAATGTTGCCATCATGCATTTGCCGTAGTTCTCTCCATTAGACAAAGATGTAAATCTTTAAATCTGATTACATGATAACTTCTAAAGAAGGACGTCTTAGAATAGAAAACAGCATCATTAATCTTTTTACCTATCACGGCTGGGAAATGACTTGCCAGATTCTGGGATTTTCGGGGATAAAAAAAGGGAAAAGGAGTTAAATAAAATATCACAGAAGGCTGATCACATTTTAGGGCGTCAATAAAGTCAATTTCTAACATACATATCTTTACTGCTTTGAAATGTTGTAATTTATGGAAGTTTTTATGGGGATGTTAGAATTATTACTGTACTTCATTTATAGAAGGTACACAACCTGAACAGAAATACACAGATATTTTTGTATTTCAGCGATATATTTCTGAAATGATAGTACCAAATGACGTCCAAACTTTAGTTGTGCAAATAGGATTAATCTAGCACATTTTGATGATTATTCTGTAACTAGTGCATGTATTTTAACGATAAAAATCGAATAGCATTATTTTTTAGTAGTCCATACAGTTTATCTTAATCAGTTGAAATTTTTTCTAGCTATAAGCTATATTTCTGCAATGTGTGAATTTTGGTTAAAAAAAAATCTCTTCGTATCTACGTATCTATCTATATATATATAAACAGCTTTTTTTTTAATTTCAAAATATTTATTTATTTCCCTAATTCACAGAAAGCTGAAACAACCAATTCACAACAACACTAACTAAATAAATCTCAAAAAGTAATCTTTTAAAAAATTGAAAATAAAGTAATGATAATTTTCTGAGATTGAAATCTCCAGTAAAATGCATTTTGTTCAATTACCGTCTATACGCCATAATATAGGATATTTTTTTGCTCTTGTAAAACAATTATTTGCTTGTTTCGAAAAGTTAATTTCCGTAATAAATTGAAATTTCAAAGAAATTACGTTTAATCTTGATTTGTTTCGAGTACACAAACGCCATTAAAGGAAAGCTGCAATACTAAAACCATTACTGGACATATACCTAAATGAAGGTTTTTTTATTTTCTTGTTTTTCTTTCTTCGACACTTGTAACGCCAGCATATGTAACAGAAGAAGAGGCAGACAAATAGCCAATGTCACATTTAATTTCTTTTAAGTTTTTTAACCAAAGTTTTCTAAAATATGTTTTTTTCTTAGTGCCGATTATTTTAAATTATAACCGATAAAATTCCTCTAAAACTCAAATATTAAAATAAGTGAATAGTTCAACAAAAAGTTTCTAAAGGAAAGTCAGGGTATTTTTAAAACATTTATTTTTCCATATTATATGCATAGATAAATAATGTTATAGATATCCTTCAACAAATATTATTTTTATAGGCTAACTTTCTGATATGCCGCCTTTTAATGATAGGAATTTCCGGAATTGCTTAAACATATCTGAAGCGTTTAGAAATTATTAATTAGACTTCTTGGAGCGTCAATAATGTTTCTGAAAGCAGCTGTTAGATAAACTCGATAAGCCAGTGAAATATATTTTCGGAACTTCATCACATATTACGTAACCATACCCGCATTTTTTAAATGGGACGTTTGCTAATTTCTTTGAATATTCATGTTTTCTAACAAAAAATGTTAGCTTCATTAGACCTCCAGACAAATGTATTAAAAAAATTATAATGCCTTGGTAAAGTTAAATGTCGTTTTTTCTCTTTCCTGAAACTGCTGTATCACGTGCGTAAAATATTTTTCCTGGTTAAACATTGAAGAAAAATGCTCTTAGGGTGAGGTAATTTATTTTTATAAAATAAGACTTGAAAAGGAGAAAGCTATATTTTTAAATGCATTTTTTAAAATATAATTTTAATTTTCTCTTAGAATATGAAAATTGTGTTTAAGTATTCAAATAAAGTGCACGTTTAATATTCGAAGATGCATCTCGGTTCAGAGAAAAATATATTGATTGATTTAACTTTTTTGTGTGTAATACTAAAAAAATAGATATTCTTTTAAGAATCAAACCCCCAAAATTTAGTAATAGAAAAGTTGAATAGATAACGCTTTTAAATAGCAGTTCTTGAATATTATGCTATAATTTAAAGTACAAATATTTATTAAGCAAACTTAAATTTTCGTCCTTGAATTTAACTGTATGATTGAAACTCACACATTAAAACCGAGTACTATATTCTAAAAATATTAATTAACCCTAAATCCCCAAACATGTGAAGGTTAGGAGGATTCAACAACATACGCATTTCCGAATACAGAAAAAAAGACATGCCCGTTTACTATTTAAATAGTTACTATTTAAATAGTAATAATAGAATTTTCTGTTCAAATAAAAAGTATAATAAGATTCCCCCCCCCCCCCCTATAATTGCTTTTATCATAGAATCTACATCTTTATTCATAATGCATTCTTAAAAATAAATAATTTCTTTTCTTTTCTTTTTTATATATTTAAACAACCTTAGATTCCGGCGTATAACACGCATCAGTAAATTTAGCATACGTCAAGAAATTTATTTTACATTTTATGTTATGCATTTTATATTCGGTGTATAGAAGCACACAAAAAATGAAACAATTTTATGAAGTTGAAAGTGCGTGTTATACGCCCAGATATACGGCACTATTGTGCAGTGAAAATAATCCACAACTGTGCAATTACAGCTATTTTTATTTTAGTTCATATGAAAATTTCATTTCTGAAGTGCTGCTATATTGTACAAAACCTTCCTTTATAACTATCCAGGTATAGCTGTTATATTGACTTACGACTATAAAATACCATACATTAAAGTATTAGACTATTATAGAATGAATACTCGTGATTGAAATTCAAAGTTATAAACAACTGTTCTTAAATATAAAACTATATTAGCAAAGTTCACTCATTAGGACAAAAAAAGAACATTAAGAATGATATTTTAGAAACGATAACGTATGAACACGACTTTAATTGATGATTTCGACAAATTTCTTCAAAAAAGTAGATTAAAAACTTGCTACAATCAATTTGTTACTTGGAATCGCAACTAGCTTTCTACATTCCTCACATAACGTAGAGACTTGCCGCAGTGTTAGCGACACACTCATTTACTCTCATTACCAATATTGGTGAAATAACATATGCTAGTGGACCTACATAAAATGCTTACACACTAAAGCCACTAACGTCCCCCGACGCATACACACACACACATGCTAAACAAGACAGACAGATCAATCGAAATATCTTTTTACAGTTCTCAAACAGAGGCTTGTCACAGTGCAAGTGACACACCCCTGTGTACTCTCATTACGAGTACTTGTGGAATAACATCGCCGTTGTCAAACCAATATCTGCTATGTGCAAGTAGTTCATTTATTAACCAGCTTAATTTTATCAGCAATTATTATTTGACTACACTCTAGTTGATGCACAAACCATATTGTTTAGAGAGCACAGTTCACCGTATAATATTTAAGAGTCACAAACCAAACTTTTTATCCGAGATTTTGTTTAGTAGATTAGTAATTATAGTCAAAACGTAGAAATCTTTAAAATAACCGTATGTTTGTAGAAATGCTACAAACTAAAGCCATTAACGCCTTTCCCCCACACATACAAACAAACACACGCACACTTTAAACAAGAAATATAAATCGTGCCAAACGCATCGATTATAAAACATTTTCCAAACCAATAATATTTTTATAAGCCTAATATCGCGATGTACCGTTCTCAGAATCTGTATATCAATATCAATGTAATTTTACAAGACCTTGTAAAAACACTTTTTATGATATTTCCACATCTTTAAATAAAGAGTAAGCTATTATAAACGTTCAATAGATCTAGTTCCAATGTATATACCTAGCTATATGTACTGGAACTAACGTTTCTGTAGAAGTGCTGTACATGGTACGTACATGATGGTACGTAGATTCAATGAAGAAAATTATTTTGTAAACTTTAATATTGTAAGTTAATTTTGTGTTCTTTGAAGTAGACAAATATTCTAAAACTAGTACTCTCCAGTACTCTTTAAACAGATAGACCTTAGAGTGTAATGTTTTAAAATTCATTTGTGCGTTCCTGTAAAATTACTAGAAATACTACGGATACCAATTTCAATAGGATATGTGGTACAGAACATATAAACAACATGTATAAATTTCGAAGTAATCGATGCATATTTACGACAGTTAGAGAACGGAAAGTCAAACAGAAAAACGGATTTCATAAACACTTTTTAACTTTCTTGTAAAATGTTAAGAAGTAAAAGAAAAAAAAAGAAAATCTGATTTAAATGCGTATTAAATTGCTGCATATTAAAAGTCTATCATAATCCATACATCTACCCTATTGGTCTTCCTTCTACCTTAAGTTGCAAAGTATAATCTAAAGCACGACCGCCATACTTTTCTTAGTTGTTCCATAAACTACTTCTTCGGAATTGAAATCTCCGAAGACGTAATTATTAATATTGCCTACTAATGGTTTTTTACAATCTTCTCTTTGCATATTCCAATCATCCTTCAGCTTTCCAACTATACCTCACTTTACACTTATATCTTTATAGACGCTAATTTTATTCAAGTAAAAATTAAGTATTGAAACTTGACGATTTTTCGCCAAATTTGAAAGATATGAACAAGTTCGGTTTAGTTTCGGTGACTTACTTTTACGCACCAAAGAGAGATATCCATCACCAAAAAAGCGCAAACCTTCGTGACTTTTTACATTTCACTACACCTCAACACCCTCAGTTATCAGGCAACCCTTGAAAAGTGAATCGCCATTTCTTAATTAGACAAAAACCGTTGCCTTAAATTAATAGCACACAAGTATTTAAAACAAATCATTACTTTTACATGGCTTAACATACGTTCTCTAATATATAAAAACACTTAAACTTTATGGAAATGCTACACATGCCATGACTATGATAAATTAGATTAGCGGTGGATACATTTACAGGTTTCTTCGAAAAATCATGCATAAGAAACAAAATGCATTCCCAAAGAGAAAAGGTCCCCGCTTTTACTTTCAGACTATAAGAGATGCTTTCTTTGATAAAATCCTTCTCGTCTGACGTCTTCTAAGGGATGCTTTTTCTGCAGCTGAAGAATATGCAGCATTATTTAACGTGTCCTCGGTAATGTTATGAATTCTTTGTTCGGTATTACTTAGAACATCAAAGACCAAATCGATAAATGACTCTTGCGAATGCATTTCGTGGGGAATGCTTTCAAAGATAAATTTGAACGTTTTCTGAGAGGGACAAACTTCAAAGTATTTATTTTTTTAATAAAACAGTAATCTTAAAATTAAAAACGTTCTATTTCTGGATGCCAGTGTGAAATTACAAATAAATAATTATGCTTTAGTGTTATAGCAAACCTACATGAAGGACATTTGCTGACTTTTGGGGGGATGCCTTGGTCAAAGGACATTTTTCTAAAGCGTATTCACGTTACATCTGGATAAAATCGACCAAAACATGATACCAATAGATCGACAGTTGCATGGTAGACCTAAACGTGGGACCGCCAGACTTCAGCCGTCAACCATGCTCTGTGTCTTACCCACTCGACCATGGTGCAGCCAAATAATTACATTAAAACATATTTATACTCGAACTGTCTCAATGAAATAGCCAATTTGTCACGAAAATTTATTCTAAACAGAGGGATAATCCATTGTACGGGGTCACAGTGTCTAATTATTATGGTTTGATACCCAGAAAATTTATGTAGTAAGAGGGATATCCCTTTAACCGATGTTCCGTTAAACGGGTTGGACTGTATTCGTGAATTTGTCTGTAAGTAAGTTCCGAATGTTACAAATCGACCACAATTCTGTTTAATTTTATTTTGTTTTTATATTTGAACCTAAACTTTTAGTTAACTTATTCCTATTCCATAATAGGTCCGCATGCATTGTTCAGCTGAGCGAATTTCGTGCACTTATCTTTACCTCAAGTTGAAGTTTTTTCGGTGATTATTCCTCGATGGTATGTCCGATTTCGGATTTTCTTTTCTTTCTTAAGTGATCAGCATGATCACTTAACATCGACCAATGTCAATGATCAAGTGACCTTCACCGATGTCATACATTCAATGAGCGCGGAGAGCGAGTCAGTGAGAAATAGAATAATTCTTCTATTACATCCATTGAAAGTTAATGATAGCAGGTTTTTCGGTGATTATTCCTCCGTGGTCAACCCGATTGGTTTGATTTCAGATTTATACATTGCCACCATTGGTACCTATAGCAATGCCGAATTTGAACTAAATCGGTCAAGCGGTTTAGGAGGAGAAACGTTACATTGAAATGCCTGAGTGTAGTGTAAGAGCTTCGCTCATTTCGCTCAATTAACATTTTTATTCAACTGGTCTTGATAAGAGTATTTTACTATTTTATGTCGTATTTACCTCTTTTCTAAGTTTCACAGAAGTGTGTGCGTTGGTCTTTACAGATTAAGCAGTGTTGCCCATTGGCATAATTTACTAAGGGCAAGAGGGGGCAGTTACAAACACTCCCAAAAAAAAAATCAAGAAAATTCATAAATAAGCCATTTCAAAACTTTATTTTCTACAATAGGAAATATTTTGCCCCCGCCCCAAAATGTTACATGCCGCTTTATGACAATGGTATTGTCCACTGAACAGCACTCAAATGCTGTTCTCAAATGTGTGTTTAAATTGAAATACATATTTTTCATTCCTTTTAAAAGCCAAAATTTTCGGGTGTTTTCAAGACAGGTGGAAAATATTTTTACTGAAATAATTTACAAAAATGGCAGAAAAGTATTTCAATATATCAATAAATGTGAATACGACAAAAAGAAATTAGAAATTTGTTAATATGAAAATAAGTAAATAAATAAAATAGCAACACTAATAAAGTTACCGTGATTTTTATCATTTTCCACAAAGCAAAACTTTCTGTTTTGCTACTTAATAATTTATGAAGCTGTATGTTCAGCAAATACGCTTAATTAAACACAGGGCGTTTATCCTATTATTATTTTTTGCTCAGAATAATCCGACTGTGATTAAAACGGGTAGAAAATAAACTTGCTTAATTAACGCAGTTATCCAGCGTGAGAATATATTCACCGTCTACTTCACTTTAGGGTTTTTTATATATTTAACTATGTGTTATTTTAATAACTTTCTATGCAGTAAGGAGGGAAGTAATTTTTGTTTCAAGTGAAATATTATCATAAGCATTCTGAAAACTTATTTTATTTATTTAAAAAGTTACCAACGAATGTCTTTAAAACCAGTTTTTCTCAGTATCAGTAAGAAGAACAATTACGTTCAGCAGATATAATTTTCTATTATTGTTGTTACTCTGATAATATGATTATTCAACATTTCTCTTAGAAAATGCTCTAAATTTGCTACAGACTGTCACTGAGGAAAAGTTGTCGTATTATGGGTTTCTTAATCGTAGCATTTGAATTAACTCTTCATTTAAAGCAGTTGGCGAAAATTTACTATCCCAAACTCCGAAAGTTTCAGTAAGAAGAATTCACAAATCTGACTAGCTAATATTTTTTCCCATGCTTATATAAAACGTGCTGAGCATTCTTGTGGTTGGATTAGTCAGTCGCCACTTAAGTCGAGCCAAAAAGATTGTTTACAGAATACATTTCAACATCTAAAATTTCACTCAATGTTAACTATTGTATCTCAGTGTTAAATATTGTATCTCAGGTCCTCGGACTTGAATATAGGGCGATCATCGACTAGCTGGAGACAGGCGAAATAACGTCATCCTGTCAGAGGAAAATACTCTACAGCCTCTTAATGATTAGCTACATAACTGACCTCTAGCGACGCATAGCGAAGAATCAGGATACATTCTACTACTAACACATGCATGCACACAATCTCACAATCTAAATTTAATGATTACGAATCACGGCGTCATCGTTCATTAAATTTACATTAACTCTTTTAGAACACGCCAAAGATCGTTCTACATCCAAGTCTATGCTCAGGTCTTTAAATATTTAACATCCCCATTTATCACCTTTTTTCAGCTAACATCAGCTCTTTTCGTCCTTCACCAAGAGCCTTCATTGGCCGATACCGTTCAGAAATGGTTGATCAAGCAGAAATGTCCCTCCTCACCAAGTTCAAGACCAATTTAGCGATAATTTATGACGAAAGGCTAGACGATTTTATTAACAGAGAGATGCTTCATATTTTGTATTTTTTCAATAAAGGTAGTGTTCTTCAGAGATGTATATTGAAACAGATTCACTATCATTTTCAACCAAGCCTAATTTCAGTTATAGAATTTCTTCGCATCATACATTTATTTTTAAATATTTTTCCCCTGTAGTATGTAAGTACCTTAAATAGCATAGTAACGACGAATATTTTCTTTTTTAAGAAGATATAATAAAGAATCAAATATTGTATTAATCAGTGGAATAACTTTTTCCAAACAATAATTTGTTAACTATTTGAAACGTGATCACTGGTCTTTGAATAAATTGATATTCAATAAAAACAATAATCAATAATCATAAAACTTTTTATTTTCTGTCGATGTTCCGTTCACAGTGTTTTTATACTTAGCCAAGTTACATAAAAGTATTAAAAGTACTTTCACATTTCCAAAGAGTAATTATATTTTTTTAAATGCTTTTTAAATGTTTTTTTTTTCAAAAGCAGGTTTTTCATTTAAATAATCAACAATGTGCGATTTACTTAAAATAAAAATGTATATTTTGACTCAGTCTTGCTCGGTTTAATTATCATCCCTTAATGATATTATGAAATTAAAAAAAAATAAAGAATGCAGTCGTGAATAATCGACCAGTCAATACTAAAAAGCCCCACCAGGGGGCGAGAACATAGCGCTCTCAGTTGGAATGCGGAGGATGCCTCGTTCAAACCCAGGTCGCGTACGTCGACATAGCCAGAGTTTTACGTAGTTTTCCCCAAAATTTGGCGTTAATACGGGTTAGGACCCCATAGAAAGACCATCACGAAAGTCAACCCCCTGGGCCTTGATACTTAAAGTAGATAATTGGCTGTAATCTACCAAACAAATAATACAAAAGAGCCAGTGAGGATTAATAAACTTGTAATGTTGGAATTTTGACGTTAAAATCCCAGAGGTTAAAAAAAAAATCGCAAGAATATCCAGCCTGTCAACATAAATGTCAAGAAAAAGAAAGTTATATTTGTTATCCCTATGCGATTACTTTAAGAAACAAACAAAAATTCTTTGGATGGTAACGCCTCTTTCATTCCCAAGGCACTTGTATTCAAATGATCTCAGGGACATGGAACTGTATAGATAAAATATCGTAAAATATAAATATATCCTACCCTTTTTCCATACGATGCTGTCAAAAGGATAACCACCAAATGGACACATCACACCAAAAGTTCCTCCAGCGAGAGCCGTCAAATTGCTGAGAGGTCTTATAAATAACGACCCGAAAATATTTAGCCTCCTTGAATGACTTAAACTTCCAGCTTCGTTAAATGCTGTGCATGTGTACACTCCACTATCTGTGACGTCTGCTGAAGTAATATTAACGTAGCTCATGACGTCACCTACACTATTGACGTACGTACTCACTAAAACTCCAGGTCGAGTGGACAATGTCCATATATTGTCCAATGTCCACTTTATTTGAGGAGCTGGATTTCCATATGCGATGCATATCAAGGATACAAAACTTCCAGGTCGAACAATTTTTTCAGGAAATGTTAGCTTAAATTGAGGAGCTAGATCTGCAAAATAAAAATAACAAAATTGCAAATAAGCAATCAATTCAAGTAATAAACATAATATATACACCATAAGAAAACATAGGAACATGAAAGTTTCAATATGTCTCAAATTTCATTAATCATAGCAGTGATTTTTATTTGTATGCAATAGTTATCTTTGATAAAAAGTATTATAAACAAACTTTTACTAACTTGACAATACTGAAGCATTACAATACAATATCTTTCAATCTATATAATATCTTTCAATAAATATGATTGAATTTCATTGTTTTAAATTTCAAACACAGTATTTCTGTTTGAGTTACTGCAAAAATAATAATTCTCAGAAAATGAAATGTGAGTAATTATGGAGAACACATATTTCAATCTCATATTTTTATCATTCTTGTAAATCAACATTTACAAGTTTCTACAATTTTTCAACGTGAATTTCAACATCATAAAAATGTCTTTTTCAACGTAAAATTTATTTTTTTCTCAGCATAATTTCTTTCATTTTCTTACTGTTTTGGTTGTCACGTTTTAATAGTAAAACATTCACTACAAACAAACGTTTTATTATAGAAATTTTAAAATAAAATATATAGTGCTAAATGTTGCTTAAATTTTTCCGTATAAACATTTTGTAAATTTTAAAATTTCATTCTATTTTTTTTCTCCCATACAATAAATCTGAAAGACACAAAGCTTTAGTGTGAAAATCGCAGAATTGTGTAATTGCTTCAAGTAAATCACAATCAGACTTATACCGATTGATAAGTGGTTTATAACTTAAGGTATCTGCCTAGGTCTAAAAATCCACTTTTGCGAAATCAAAAAATCTATTTGTGTGTTGTTGTTTTATTTGAAAGCATATCCTTAAGAATCCAAAACTGTTTTACTTTTGTTTCCTACGATAAATAGAAATGAAAATACGGCTGTATGAATGTGCCTTCCAGTTGGACATCAATGCTAAAATAAAATATATAAATGCGTTTTCAGAACTGTGTAGTTTGCTATCTTGCTTCACGATTACAGTAACTACTAAAAGTTTTAGAGCTATCCTAGTGAAATTTTACATAAACATTTTACTGATATTAAAGTTGGTCTTGTAGAAACAGTTAAGTTATACGTGTGAAATTAATAAATTTACGGGTACTTTTAGTCAAAAAATTGAATTTTTTCTCAAAAATATCAACGTTTTTGTACATAACTGGTCATATTTTAGTGAATTTTTAAAATATAAAATAAAACTTTTGGTATAAATCACAGAAAAGTATTATGGGAGTATACTGTGCAAAGGAAGTTATTAAATATTGAAAAGAATGCAGTGTGAAACAGTTGGCGTAAGCATGAAATTTTGGTAAATTTTTCTTCAAAAATGGCAATTTTTTGAAAAAGTTATGAAACTTTTGTAAAATAACTTATTGTTTCCGTCATATTTTATGGCTTTTCAAGTAGGAATGCACGAACCGCATCAAAATTTTGCGTCTTTTTAAAAAGTGCTCCATACGTAGGCAGATACCTTAAATAAAAATTTTGATATTCAAACTAATAAACACATTTCTTAACTATTAATATGTGGATTTAATTTTAGGCATTAGTTTATTCAGTAGTTGAGTTGTTCGCATTTTTAACGGGAAAGTAGCCCTTTTAGGATTTTCTATTAGGAAGGGAAAAATTACATTTGTTAGACAAGCTTTCTACTTATCTATCTATGTATATATAAATACGCTAAGGAAAACCTTTGTGTCCCTTTTGCAACACATTGCACGAACGAATGAGTGCGAAATTCGGTACAGTTACAGTTCCTATGGAGGTGGTTGTGCGAATGCTGAAATTTTTATGTAATATGCTATTGCGCCGTAAAAAATTAGAGAAGTAATATAGCAAGCGGTATTTTTCGCCAAATCGGCGATGGTTCCCTTGTTGTGTCAATTTTGAAATACATACACTATTTAAGCAGTACTATAGTATTACAACAAAATTTTCAAAAAGTGAAATTACTCCCCAGTTTGGTGAAACGCCAATGACTAAAATATGCTTTACCCCTGTGCTTGGCGACTTTTTTTAGACGGTCAATAAGTGCCGAAGTGTTCCAGGTTTTAATGCTGTGAAAAAATGAGCGGAACAGGTCAAGTTGCAATCCAAGAGACGTTCACAGAAACGCACCAATTCGAAAATTTCTTCACAATCTCCCGCCACGCAGTATGCTAAAGCAAATTTTCTCCGAAAATATTTTTGAAGATACATACCTCTGCAATTAATACGGAATGAAAATAATATTATTAACGAAGTGTATGGAAATATTTCCGAAAACATATCTCAGATTACATATTGAACTAAGTTATAATAGAACCTAAAAATGATGATTGAACTTTTATTAATGTTGACTTAATTGAATATTTGATGAATAGAGAACATATAACCATAGCTACGATAAAATAATTTGCTATGATGACAATAAATCAATAACTATCCAGTAGAGTTTTTGAATTCTTTGAGTGGTTTGGGGAATTTTTTGGGGGGTTAGCCTGGAACAAGTGAAAAATTGCCAAATAATTGTGATCTGCGCCAAATGCTTGCAAACCTAAAGTGATTTCCAGTACATAGTTGTTTATTACTTTCCATATTTTGGAAGTTTAATTTAATTTCGTATTTTCATTTAATTCCACACGTTTTCCATAATTCCCCATTATGTAACCGATAAGTATACAAATTTCTTTTTGGTATATAGATATTTTTGTATATTTTAAATTCCTTACATAAATAGTATTTTGTATACGGATTAAAATTTCCGGCTTTGTATTGGGGAACGACTGTGTTTCAGAAGTAGTCTTTAAACATTTCCCAGAAAAAAACCGTCGGCGGGATTTGCGCCAGGCTAACCTAAAAATACCATAAAAATATCATCAAAAGTTTCTGGTCAATAACTATTTCGGCTACTCCCTGTCTCCCAAACTATCTCAAGTTTGGAGGCTTTTGGCGGAATATCGCCAAATTAAGGGCCACAAATAAATCTTTCAAACTTAACCCAGCTGGGCAATACCTCAAATATTTCGATAGAAATATCTTAACCTTAGTATTATTACTCTATAGTATTTCTTTCAAATGAAATAAGTTTAGATGAAGTGCAGAAAAACATTTAAGATTTAACATGCGTACAAGGAAGTCATACAGTTTCCATATCAGATTTTCTTACTTTGCTCACCATAACGCAATGTTTTTATTAATTAATGTTTTTATTATTAGCCTTAATAATTAAATGATGTCACTGCGCATTTACGAACTTCACTTTTATCCAACTCATACCCTCCTTTAAATTTATATACCTATTTTTGCTTTATGGGAATGTGGCTTTTACGTAGAAATATTTCAGCTCCTTGTAATTCCGGAATTAAGCAGGAAATATCTGTAATGCGATACTACTAATAGAAGAAGTACATATATTCAAACGAATGCAGAAAATTAGAAATGGAATATAGTAACAGAATGCAGCTCATCGGAGCCCCTCGTAAAGACTAATGAGAATATCTATCTCTGCAACACATGCCACTAGGAAACCAGTCTGCACGAAAACGATTAATCAGGGAAAGAAACACAACCAGATGTTGCAACAAGATAATGCTGATAACAAATATTTCTTTTTAATCTGTTTTCTCTGAGAACTGGAAGCTAGTTCCAGTATAAAATATTGTAACAGAGGGAATCAGTCTAAGCAAATGTTTTATATCAGGAACTATTTTTTAATATGTTAATTAGGGAAACGTTGTTAACTAGAAAGCTTTCAAATAAGAAAACTTGTGCCCAAATAAGGCAGAAAAAAATGATACTTAATTCAAGTTCATTCTTATATGTTTTTGCAAGGAAATGAAAAAGAAATCTACGTCAAAAATTATTTTTACACCACCATATATCACATTCAGTGGTATTCCTTTTGAAAACCGATAATCACCACAGGACATTTGAACAGTTTTAAAAACAAATCAATGATGGTGAAGACAACAAAAAATTAATAATGCTTTTTCTCCCAATACAATATGTGCTAATACAAACAATAAAAGCTAATAGCATGTTGGTCAAATGTGTCAACTTAACTCAAAACCGTCATAGAGCAGTACTGAATGGATTTATTTCTTGAAATTGAGTTTTGTTCCTAATCCCATTGTTATGCTATTTGCTATTAGAATATAAATGTATTATACTCTTTTTTGTTTAGCACATGAGCGCTATTAATTTCATACACAGTGTTTTCTTTACGCTAGTTGTCTACGATGAAACGGCGAAACACTTTTCAGAGTTGCGGCTGAGTAGTGAAATGTCACGGATGCTTGCCACGGATGACCATTTTCGGCGATTTGTTGCCACGTCTGGCGAAAAAAAAAGTTATCCCCTGTCATCTTTACCATTTGTCAAAAAATTACCAAACCCTACTGTTTATTCAATGGGAATATTAATATAGTGTCTGAAGATTGTGTCTAAAAAGTGGTCAATATTAATGTAGGTAAAGGTAAAGTCCAGAATATGCCTGTCGGAGATTGTAAAATTGTAAACCAGATTTTGTAAGCGATTTTAATACAGATTTTAATTTTAAAGGAGTACTGTTCTATGGAAATAGGAAGAAAAATACGGAACAATCATGGATTGCAATGCATGCTCCTACATAATGAAACGAGGAAGATGAATAGGATCAGCATAGATTATGATACACTCTCCAACGTATTGGAACAAGAAAGACATATACGTTATATACGTTGTTAATATTCAATGCGTGTGCACTTTAATGTGAGATTAAAATGTTAAAGAGTTTTTTATGTGGTGCACTTACGCGTTTAAGCACTCGAAATCAGTTAATGGAAGAGTAATAAAATTAATTTAATGAGAGTAATGAAGATTAAAACATACCATATTGGATATTTCATTTTTCTCAAACGATTTTTACTTTCTATGCAATTTTACCACATCCCCATCCCCTTTGAAAAGGTTTTTCTTTTACTGAATTTTAATTGCGTGCAAGGAAGATGTAGATGCAACTTCAACTAAACTACTTAGTTTAGGATCAGCTACAGTTTCATCAAATATTTTAATCTGAAATCACAGGTTTATTTACATCTAGTTCATGGAGAGTAGAAAATGAACCGTATGAGAAGTATCTTCATAGGTAGAAGATATTATTTAATCTTTAAGCATATGCATGCATTGTAACGTCCAGAGACATTTAAAAATAATATTACCACAAAGAAAACTGCTACCAATAAAGATTTTATACTGTACTAGGTAATGGTAGCGGGGGATCCAACTCGGAAATTAGAACAAATAAAGCGTGCTTCATTTTTATAAACACTATCTCACATTGGACGATCCCATACAGAACGCTTAAAAGTTACTTTTTTCCCTATTTTATGCCTATTTACCTCCGATATATATCCCATGCTATTGTATTTTCTGTGTTTGAGCTTGCGAAATGATGTCGTATTTTTTCAGCCTGTTTTCTTTTGTGTTTACTAATAAAACTCCAGTAAATGAATGAAGACTGCTTAAATATTTCTTTAACCTTAAATGTTAGCACTGCTCATAACTGTGAAATATTCTACTATAAAAACGTAGCAAAACTAGATTTCATTTCAATGAGAGAGAAAATACATTTCAATAATCAAAATCACTGATATAAATAAGTATATGTATTGTGTGCGTGCATTTTTAAAACTGAAATTCCAAATCTTTTTTAATCCATTCCAAATCGTGAACTTTACTGCTAAGAAAGACACACGAAGAGTTACAATTTTAGAACTGTTTCTTATAATTTGCAGCTATAGCCATACACGTGATCCACTTTCTTTTTTCGGGTGTTCGAAATTGTTCCTCAAAGAGTTCTCCTCTGATCATCTCTCCTTTCTAATCACAATAGATGATTCGACTAATAAAAGAGGAACTGTCTTTTTTAGGGCTCATTACCCTAACGTACGCTTACATCCACTGATGAGTCTGCCTGTCGTCAGGGTGGACACTAAATCCATGCGGGAGAAACTCAGACCATTCTTTTCATTCTTTCTTGAAATGACGTTGTTGAAGCAAATTCAGAATGTGAAATCTGAACCGGGGATCTGAATTGGTAGTAATAAATACCGGGTTTTCTTTATTCCCAGACATCACTCTCTAGTAGATTGCTCTCTGTGGAATAGCCTATTACACTCCCACAAAATTAGTCCCTTATTCTGCTTAGCCTGCTATCATCTTCTTTATGGAATAAATTCATTGCGTTTTAACATAATTTTTCTTTATGTCTCATATGTTTGCTAGGGTGAAGTGAAAATGCAAGTAAATGCAGGGTGAATCTAAACTCTTAGGCAAAACCTTAAGGGGTGATAGGTCACATGATAAGGAATCAGAATCACAAAGCGATGTGGGGTCAAGAACGCAGTTTTCACATACCTGGTAATAATCACTTTGGGAAAAGTATTGAAGTGTTTGTCTAATTTCTTAACCAAGTTTCATAAACAATAGGCTCGTCTCAAAAATTTTATCCGTGAAATAAAATAGAATTTTTAACTATGAATTTTAGTCTTCTGTTTTCGGAGTAAAATACATTAGTTTCTGACGAACAATGGTTGGAAAGTGCACTGTTTTTTCAGCACTTCTTCAAAGTGATTATTAACAGCTACATGAAGACGATGTTGCCGACCCCACATTTCTATGTGATTCTAATTATTTATTATGTGCCCTATCACCTCTTAAAGTTTTGACCAAGAGTGCGGTGTATATATATATATAATCACCCGCGGTGTATATATATATATATATATATATATAATCACCCGCGGTGTATATATATATATACACCGCGGGTGATTCTCTACCACACTGGCAAATTGCAGGGGGTGTAGAGGGTACAGAGACAAGAAATAGAGAAATAAATCCAAGAAAGACAAGCGCAGATCTTCGGAGGATTTATTGGATTATGGTGTTGAAGTGAGTACCTCATCTGTACGGAAAATGCTTCTGGAAGTTGGCCGTAAGACAACAAAACCGAGGACAAAACAATTACTAACTCAAAAATGATAAAAAAAAGCTTAGCATTGTCCAAAACATGCCAATCATTGACTGTTAATGACTAGAAGAAGGTGATTTTCAGTGATAAAAGATATTTATTTCTACAGGTATACAAATTAAGTGTAGTTAGACGAAGTGAAAGTGAAACTCTGCTACCAGATCATATTGAACAGACAGTAAAACATCCTTCTAAGCAGATGTTTTGGGATTTTTCACAACAAATGGCACTTTAAAGTTCCTTTCTGTTGAAGGCATGATTAATTATGCCAAATACATAGAAATATTACGCAGTAGGAATGTTCGATTCATGAAAACATTTGACGGATTATTTCAAAATGACTTAGCCCCTTATCACAGTTCGATATTGGCTCAGGCTTTTATGCGGCAAAATAAAATAAAAGTGTTTGATTGGCCTGTTAATTCTCCAGACCTAAATCCCACTGAGAACTTCTGGCATATTCTCAAGAATCCTTTAGCTAAGATGAATTGCACGGCAACAGAACAAATGATAAGCAGTTCTATTAAGCGTGGTTCCATGGTGATGAAGTCAAGAACATATGTGCATTACAAGTGAGAGTCAATGCCAAGACATTTTGAAGAAGTCATGTCTGATAAAGGAGGGTATACTTCGTTCTAATATAGATATTTATCATTCTGTATAAGGTGTGTTATGATTAAAAGCTAAGGTTTTAGAAAAAAAAAAAACATTTTTTTCTCCATTTGTCCCAATTCATTCAAACAAAAATCGAGCCCGCAATCTTCCAGTTACCAATCGAATGTTCTTAACACTGGGCTACCAACCCCCAATTGCAGGATTTTTAACCTCATTTAGGGCTATATACATTTTTTTTTAATTTAGAAACTATTTTTGAAATAAATAAATAAAAAGCTCCTTCGTATGTGTTTCAAATGGCTTACAATACAAAATATTACGAAATGCAAGATAAGCTACAGGAAGGGAAAAAGTAGTCTGAAAGTTTTCCTTATTCATCTGAAAAAAAAAGCATATATGATACATTTAAAAAAGAACATAGAAAAGAAATCTAAATAAATTAATCTATTTCATTAAATATGTTTAACAAATTCAGTCCGGATAAATCCACTGGAAAAGCTCATATTTTTACTATCCGATTTTCAATTTGCCACCAAGGCGACGTACTACCCAGGTATGCAATTTCTCCCGAAAAAGTCTTCTTCTGATCCTTTCTTCTTCCTAATAACGATAGATGATCCAGCTAATAAAAGAAAACCAGTCTCGCTTGGGCTCATCACGCTTGCATGTTCTCCCCTCACGTCCTTTAATGAGCGTAAGGATCGCCTGAGAAGGACAGTGGGTCCCTGTGGGCGAAACAGCGCAGCATTCCTGAGAATTGTCTCTTCAACTGACACAATTGAGTGGATTAAATTGGACAAGAAAATAGGAAGCAATAAATCTTTGTTGTCCTCTTCTTTTTTTCCAGACGACACTGATTGGATGAACCTCCAAGGAACACTTTGAGACAGTTTCTATTCCCTTCGTCTACACACGCACACCTGCACTGTCCAACTACTTCTGTTCATTTCCTTCTGGCCTTCCTTTTCATTCTTTAATGGATAGATACTTTTTTCATTTTTTTTTTTTTTACAGACTTATCGTCTCCTCTGCGTATGGGACAATCAGCAACTTATGAAGAAGAGATTGCATTCATATCACTCAAAAATCAAACAAATTTTAATTGTACTCTTAAGTACGTTTAATCTCTTCGTTCCAGTGGTCCACTTATTTAGACCTTCTTTTCTAATTTTAGCTTGACTCTTTAAGATTTTTTTACTGTTCTGAACTGACGTGCACATTCTTGGATGCTTTAATTTTGAATAAATGTTTTTAACTCATTTGAGTGTGTAAATTCTGCACACTGACGCAGTCATTTTATTTTTGTTTGCCTTTAGACAAAATAATATTTGAATATTATTGAAATTTCCTAAGTTCAATTTGTGAATATATATATAATTTTTTTATTCAAAATTCATATAATTGAAAAGAACTTCTAAGAGATCATTTTTCTTTAAAAGTTTTTTGATAATCTTCGTCTGTGGGTGATAACAACTTTTTTACTACTGGAACAGAGATTCGGAAATAGGCTTTTATTCAAAAATTATTTGAAAAATGCTTTCATCTTACCTTGTTTAAGTGTAATTGGTTTTTTAACCACTATTATGATATTTATCTTTAATTTGAGATGTGAGATTTATGTCGGGTCTCAGGAGGTAACACAATGCTAATTTGTCCTTTTACTTTGTTTGAAATGCAATTTATACAAATACATTTTACAGCGATTCGAAATAAGTTTTTTTTTCTTTCATGGGCCGGCACTTGCTTATCAAACAATCGCAACTACCAAGGCCCGAATCACTAGTCATTTTATTACAGGAGCACCAATGGGCGGCCAGAGTTACCCCTTCTGAAAGGACAGACAAGTTAACGCCCATGCGCAAGCCGGGATTCGAGTCATGACCCGAAGGTGTGGAAATGGAGACTATGGCCAATTATCTATACTATGGATCTAGGCGGGAGGTGGGATTGCCCTTCGTGGAGGACTTTCTAAGGGGTCCTAACAAGAATTTATGCGAAGTTTTGGAGAAAACCCCGGACGGTTAGGTTGGCGCACCCGACCTGGTTTCGAACCAGGCACCTTCCGTCTCCCAGTTCAAAGCACTAGCGCTATGCCACTGGTGGGCCCCCAAGGTGCGATCGAATTGTTCTGTGGCCGTTACAGCACCGCTTATTTCAAATGTTCGAAAATATAAAATAATAAAGCTATTTACTATATTCACTAATGTTATTTATATGACAGCAGGACCGGATGACCGGTCTGGCCAGGTCGACGATTACCGAGGTCCTCCGACCGAAGGAGGGGGTCCTGAGCGAGGCCACCTTCAAATGCATATATTACTTCATAATTAAAGTAATTTAATATATACCAGAGTAATATAGCAAAGAAGTTTGATTATTTATTTCCTTGTAATCTTAAGCCTTTACACAGTGGAGTAGCACAGAACCCTACAGACCCGCCGACACGAGGGGTTCCCAAAAGAATCAGGGATCCCAATAACTTTAAAACGGTAAATAATTTTAGGCACGTAAGCCTAACTTTCAAAGATCGTATAAACTAATATTATATTTTCTTTAAATTCCCTCTAGCATGGGGCCCCGTTTCAATCTCTAACCGAGGACACCAAAAGGAGCCAGTCCGGGCCTGATGACATTTAAATAAAAAGAAAAGAAACTAAACCAATCCCTATATTTCGCGATACACGTTCTTCGATTCCACTCCACATAATTTCTCATTTAAAGAGTCCTAATTCCGTAATTCAGTTTTTAATTTGCAGCAGTTGCTACTGAACTATCTAGGGATGCAGTTCTCCACGAATACCCTTTCTTTACAACCTCTTTCGTTCCTAATCACGATAAATGATCAGGTTGTTAAAAGAAGAGCAGCCTCGTTAGGGCTCGTTCCGCATGCATTTTATTAACTTTCCTCACTTGATAAGCCCAAACTCTAATTTCGAGGACAGCCAGCCCTAGTGAGTTAAACACTTGTACATTTCTGGGTCCCGTGCTGTTGGAATTGAACGGTAGAAATTAGATACGGAAATTGGAAACAGTAAATATCCATTGTCCTCTTTCCAGACGATACTTCTAATTAAATGACCCTACAAGGAATATTTTAAGAGAATCCTCCCCCCGCACCCTCACACACATAATTATTTATGTGGATCTTCTTATCGTAATTTATTTATATATTTTATCAAAATAGATTTTTTAAATTTTATTTCACGCTTTTTGTCCTTGTTTTCCTGTAGGTTAATTAACTTTGCCATGAAGCGCAAACAGACTCTGCCTCACTGAAAGTACCTTCAGTTCCCTCTTGTATAATAATTTCATTTTATATGTTCAACAAGTTTATTTCTCGCAAATTTCCAAAATGCACAGATAAATTAATATAAATTCACTACCGTGTTTTTTACTTCAAAAATTGCAACACACTATTCAAGTACGTAGCTATCAATGGTATAAGTTTTCTACCGATCCTTTATTGTTTCGAATCACGATATAGAATGTGGCTAATAAAACAGGGCAATCTTGTGAGGGCTTATTACTCTTGCACTTAGTTCGCTTACCACCAATCATGAGCATTGCTGCAGCTTCGGAAAAAAACTGAATCCCCAAGAAGAAAAACACCGCACATTCCTGGATCTTGTATCTTCAGCTTACTCAACAAAATAGAAAGAAAATTCGAAAATCGGACACGGGGGCCTTTAATTTGCCATGTTCGTTGAAATGAACTTCCGGATTTGAGGCATCAAATGATTGGTACTGAAGAGATCATTAACGCACCAGAAAAATCGGTAATCTGCAAGGTATGGGTAAGATACCAAATTGCAAACTTCGTTTGAAGTACGGTGCAAATGAATTTGTGATGACGTCAGAAAATTAAACGTTTGTTTAGATGAACATGGCGATTAGATCCCAGATATTGAAAGCAAGTAGTATTCGTACTTTTTATATACGAAACTCTTAACTGGATACACTTTACAGAACAGCTGAAGCTGTCAGCCCCATTTTTAATATTTTCTATGAAATCTTCCTGTTATGTTTCTTTCCCTCAGGATACTTACCGGTCTTCAAAAGCGAAACTACCACAAACAAGACGATTCCATTCTGAGAAGGTGTGATGTTCCGAGATGGGTGTTGCTGAAGCTGTATTACTACACGTCCGCTGTCCTTTGTGAAGCTATATATTTCTGATTTCGATCTTTCTATGTCTTTTAAACTCGATTTACCACTTTTAAAAAGAAATGACGGTGTTGGATTTTCACAAATTCAAGTTCATGACAAGAAACTGAACCTACTCTCACCTTTATTTTTAATTATTCAAATGAGCATGTATAACTGCATGAAAGTTTATTGTAAACGAAAACGCTCAATCATTTATATTTTTAGAATGAAACCACATTGTTTGGCTTGTAGTTATTATTACCATTCTTATATTCTTTGTTTTGCTTGATTTCGAGTAGATGGATCAGAACGAAAGCCATAAAAAACAAAGAAGAGAGGGCATTTTCACCTCTCAAATTTAAAATACGTATTTTATTAGTACAAAAATGTTAGTGTACGAAACGTTAAATTACTATTATAATAATAATAATACCTAAAAATTTGCGAACCGCATAAAACATGCACAACAAAATTATACCCAAAAAATTAAATTCAGTCGATTCATTTGTTCCTTTTTAATATAATTAACTAATTTGCACCGTAAAGGAGCAAGAATAGAGGTACATATAAGCCTCCACGGTTCTATTCTTAACCTGCAGCTAGCTCAACATATTATCCAGGTATGCAATTATTCTCGAGCAAATTACTTTTCCGATCCTCTCTTCTTTTCTAATCAGGATCCGGCGCACGGTCCGGCTGATAAAAAACTCTCACTAATGTAAGGACTCGTTACACTTGCATTTTGTCCACTTACCTCCAATGATGAGTCTGGCTGCCGCTTGGGAAGACACTGTGTCCCTGTGGGCGAAACACTGGTACATCCCCGAGTCTTGCCTCTTCAGCTGGCGAAGCTGGAGGGAAGTGGGAGTGGGAAACTGGACGCGGGGATTGGAAGCTATAAATCGGGCGTCTTTTTTCCATACCACAGTTCCGATTGGATGACCCTCTACGGAGCAGTTGAAGAGAGCCGTTTTTCCGACATCCAGTTGTAGCTCTTGGGGAGAGATATTTACCCTCAATGGCTCTGGAAGCATAGGACAGGAAGGAAACGTATTAAATTGGCTGAAATTTTTAAAATCAAAATTTCTTTGTCGTTAATTATATGTTGAATTGTATTAGTGTAAATCTAATAAAAATGTTTCATTTTCTTTAACACTCTTTAACACTAGGCCAATGAATTCGAAAGAAAACATAGAAATAAATATTAATATAATATAGGATAGTGTTGCTTTTGACTTTCGTAATAATCATTTCTTTGGATTTTTAGTTTAAAATTTTAATTTGAAATGTGAAATTAATTTAGATGCTTCACAAATAGTTTTAATGAGTTGTTAAGCAAATATTAAAGCCTTTATTATTATCGCATAAATGTTTTGAATATTTTTGAATCACCACAAAAGTTTTAATTTTGCATGTTTAGATACTTCTTACAGTAAGTGGTCCACTTTACAAACATAGATTTATGGCTAACCTTTATAAAATATTCCTCCAAAATACAATATTAAATAATAAACCAATCAAAAAAAAAAAAAAAAAAGAAAAAGAAAATGTTATAATTTAGTAAAAGTTTTGAAAGAGTTGATTTTTTTTCTTTCTTAACTCAGCATTATAACTTTGCCTGATCAACATTGATTCATGAGTAACCTTTATTAATTTAGTTCCCAGCTCCAAGATAATCTCATATCATTTGATTCCCAGGGAAATAGCCGAAAAATGCCTTCCCCATCTAACGACAGCGAGCTCTTTTATCAATGATTTTTGACAATTTACAACCTCCCTTCTTGAGCAAGCACTCGGGGAGAGAGGAATCCTATTGTGATAATCAGACGAAGGTCTATTGTAACTGATTTGACAACACATTGCAGGCTGAGCAATGACAAAATTTTAAAGTAACTTTACGCTTTTCTCCCCCTTGACCGGAAATTCCTTTAGCGATTAAACCCACTTCATCAAAAATCGTCTCACCTCATTCTTCATGTTTGTTAACCGGACACACTCATAGCGTTACAAATATATACATAGACTATGCTTCCGCTGTGACTAAAATCATCGGGAGCAGTAGGAGGGGCGGAGAACTGCCAGGGGGTCCTGAAGATGGCGATTGGGTGAATTCACCCCTCTTAATTCGGAGGAGTAGCCGAGCTTTTCCCTTTCTCCCAAGCGAAAGAGTACCGAACTTGTAAAAGATCTTCGAGACCATCTGGCAGCTCTCAGCCCCTCCCACTGCTCCCGATTATTTTAGTCGAGAAAGCAAAGGGGTGTCCAGTCTACATCTATTTTAAGGTCTTTGGACACACCTGTAAGGGGAAGTGCCTCGTCGGCTACGGGAACGAAGGCACTCTGGTGATTTTAGCTATTACGGTATCCAAAGAGTTAAAAAATATATGCATAAATAAAAAGAAAAGAAAGTCCTTCAAACAAGAAGTATGTGGGGTGTCTTAATTTCTTAATTAGACATTAATATTTGCTGAACATTGTTGTTGTTATTGTGACAACTACTACAAAAAGTACAACTGCGGTATAAACTAGAATTAAATTTTCCGGTGATTTCATGTGAAAATAGTAAACGCACTTTTATTTAGTACGATTTGCCAGCGAATGCTGTATAACTAAATAAGTGCAAACAGTTTGATTGCCCATTTAGAGAAAATCAGAAATAAGTTATTTACCTTCTACGAACAGCTCCATCTCTATCCTGTCCTCTCCCATCGTATTACTTACATGACAGGTGTACCTTCCTCCGTCGATTCGCTGGAGCTTGTTGAAAATGAGCACACCCCCTTCCTGTCTTACGTGGGATCCAACTTCAGACAGCATTCTTTGTCCTCCGACAGTTCTGTGCCATCGGAATACGGGAACGGGGTGACCCTGAGCTATGCACGAGAGTGTGGTCCGTGAGTCTATGTTTGCCGTAACACGCGTAGATCTTCTAGTGATTCTAGGTGGCTGGTTGTGGTGAGGTTCTGCAGAGAATACAGCTCATTAGAAAGGGGTCCGTACTTAAATTAGTTGATTAAATATACGCTGAGTCCAAAATTGAGGTAACAAACGTAGCATCCGTAATAATTGAAGAAGTACTAGGTTTATTCCAACAAATTTGGCACAGAAATTCACTTATTAGTGTGGGAAAAAGCATATTATTGAACATAGCAGTTAAAAAAAAAGATTATTGTTAGCCAATATGCAAGTTATATCAAAAACGGTCTAGTCAAGATGACATCCTCTAAATAATATACACCTTTAACAAGCTTTAGCCTTTTGTGAAACATGTACAGAATTGCACGGTAGAGTTGCACTACAGAGTTATTCATAATTGCCTCCTGGGTTTCAGAGCGTTATATTAAAAAAAAAAAACCTTTAAGACAAACATAGTAAAATTGAACATTTGAAAGAACATAGGAACAATTCAGGTTTTATTTACATATTTTGCAGTTTTTCTACGTGTGAACCCATGAACACACGGCATGCATCAGTGCAGTAGTCCAGTTCCTGGCACACTCTAATCAACATTGTATTATCAACGTTACTGACGACATGTGTCATCTTTTCCTGTCCTATAGCATGATGTAGCTGAACTGCGAGTTAAGATAACACGTGCGGTTACACTACAACAGGTGACGCAGCGACTACTGCATTTTGGCAGCAGTGATTTGACAAAACAGTATTCTCAAAATGTACTCCATTCATCACAATCACACATCGCAGTCTCAGAATGAAAACACACATTTTCTGCAACTTCTTACGGGATAGTTTCGCACTCCTCACAGATTGAATGCTGCAGCTCCATTTTCGTAGGTGGGATTTTGGCAATAAACCACATTTTTCAAATGATTCCAAAGAGAAAAATAAATCATGCTAATTTAGTGATCAATTGAGAATACTTTGAGAATATTATCATGTAATTGCCAGCCACTGTTGCTGAATGGTGTAACTGCAGCGAAACCCGGTAAGATTTTGTACTAACATAATAACACACATATACTCATACACATTTATTTCCACTAAGAGTGTTTTTAATGACTCCATTCGTTTGTTTTTTATTCATTTTTAAAAACAGGTCGTCTTTTTAGGACATTACGTAGGAGCAGTGAAATATTGCAAGTTTCAGAAAGTATGCGTTTTTACTAAAAGTTGTCTGATAAAACAATGAGAGTATTTCCGCACGGAAATTGTAAAATGTAAATATTATATTTAAAGATACATACCGGTCACAATTATTTTTGAATAGTTCATACTGACTTTCTTCTCTCGGGTTATGAGGTTCTCAGTGTGACACCTGAAGCTAAATGTGCTGTCCCTCTCTGTGACGTCACGGAAGTACAAATCGCCGTTTTCCAACATCCCATATTTTCCTGGAAGATACTTTCAAGTATAAATTGGAACATTTAAAACTCTCGTTGTGTCACACAAAAAAAGTAATTTCAAAAGTTAGAAATAGAACGTGGATGTATTAAAAAAAAGAAATTCGTTTTCTTATACTGAAATATTCCAAAAGTATTCATTGTAAAAGCCGTAGCATATTGTTTATAACGACAGTAATGTTGAATATGATTAATTACATTAATATATTATGCATGTGTATTGGCAAAAAATGACATAATCTTGTATTGATTGCAGATGAAGAAATTCATTTTATGAAAAGTATCAATTTGAAACTGCAGTACTGGCTTGTATGTAACTTTTACTTGGAAATGCCCATATTAATGTCATAAAAATTGTTATATGGAATTGTACTTATAAACTACAGCAAACATGTTGTGCAATTTCAAAATAAAAGCTCATATGTTTATACTTCGCGCTTACATCGCACATCGACAATCCATTTACATTGTTTTTTTAATAATTATTATTGACAGTGAATTACAAATATGGATAGGTGTGCAGACAGTTGCATCACTCTAATTTCTGATGAACAAAACATTTTATCTCATAAAATACATTTTTTTAGAATTCATATACTCCGCAAACAGATTATGTTTGTGAAACTTTATGACATTTGAATGCAGGATAAATGTTGTTTATTATACAAAAACTACTTGCTTCATACGATACTGTTAATGCACAACTTGGTATACAGGTTATTCTAAAACCACTGATCGAAGCTCTTTTTTTTATTACTTAAATATTGATCGTATACATACACAATAAATTACAAAGTTACGTACAGAAAGTTGCAGATATGAAAATAAATATATATTAACGATAACCACTTTTCAATAACTCTCGAAGTGAGAAAGTCACATAAAAATCATGTTTCAGGGGCTGTATATAAATTTCCGAAAGAAAACAATGATTGCATAAATGCATGATATTTTTGCTATTTTGCTATTATTTCTATTGTATAAATCTTGACCAGCTCACTTCAAACATATCTCTGAGCCTGAAAGGCTGGAATTATGTCCATCACCTATTTAATGTATAGGGCGTATTTTACTAACTAGAATTATTTCTTGTATGGGGGCCGTTTAAAATTTAGACTTTGCACCTATTTAGATTTAACATTCTGAAATTTTTATTCTATACCATAAAACTCTTTACCTATTTAACGTAGCTTTGTAATTTTTTGTATACGTCTATAATAAATATTAACATTTTATAAAGCAAGGGTACGTGCAGAGAGTCGAAATTACTAGGAATTTTTCTGGCCCATTTTTTAGAATTAATTCATATATTTTCCCTCTACTGTAATATCCTACGTGAAAATTGGAGAAACAAGTATTAAACAAACATAGAAATTTTGCAGGAGAATACATTAATTGTACACAAAATCAAAGTCGGAAAACTACCTGCTGCTTGTACACGGAATTCAACGCAAAAATATATAATTAAAAGCGATGAGTCTTATGCTCAATTTTCGAGTCATTATTCGAGCTTTCTTCAAAATTGCGAATGAAAGAAAAGTTCATAAGCCAAATATTATTTAGAATCTAGACGTATGGAAAAAATATACATCTAATATAACGGAACAAAAATCAGAAAGAAAATTCACTAATGACAATTGATTTCTGTATTTAATAGACCGTAGGTGGTAAGTATTTTACCACTGCCTTATAAAGAGTTAAAGAATAAAAGTCGATGCGACTGTTTTTGGAATATATATATGTGTGTGTGTGTGTGTGTAACTAACGGTTGAGTATTTATTTTGCCTAACTCCTAATTTAGTCGTTAATAAAAGTAATTGTTATGAATAATATTTTACGATGTTTTGATAACTGAAATGTATTTACCACTGATGATGCCAGGTGTTATTAAAAATCCGTCGACTCTTTCCCATGACGTAATTTTCACATAATCTTGGACGAAACTTGGAATTGGACACCTTAAAACGGCCATATTTCCACGGAGAACAAATTCGTCAAAAAGGTGTATATCATATTTTTGAAGAACAACTGAAATAATGCAAAAAAGAAACAATATTTTTGGAATATAATTAATTTAAATATGAACTCAGAAGAAATATATATTAATACAAATTTTAATTGTTTTGCAACTTTTATTTATACGATAGATTCATTTGTTTATAAAGTTATTATTATCCAAATGTAAAAAAAAGGAAAGATACTATTTTAATATTTTCATTTCTTATTTCTATTTCTAAGAAGAATGCACACATATTAAGACTAACGTTTTAAAACTTCATACTCACTAAATTTTCAGACATGTCACAATTTTGACGATATTTGATAATTTGATTAAGCCAAATTACACTCAAAGAAGCATTCGAGTAATGGCTAAATTTCTTGGTTTAGTTTTGTCAAAAACTTATTAATTTTTCGAAAAAATAAAACATTACGAAGAAATATGAAAAGTTTCTGTAAGATATAGCATAATCCATTTGAAAGTGAATATTTTAAACATGAAACTCTGATAGGAAAGTTAACTTACGCTCGAAATTTATTTGAGAGGATGTACAAGAAGACATATGTTATTAGTACAAAAAAATATGAAAAACTTTCAAATTTATTCAAAACGTATGGCTATTTCCCAAGCTAGACTGTCTGACGTCCACTTCGACAATTTTAAAAATACATTCAGAAAAAACATCCAAGTCCCCAATTTTTATATGCAGAATCTTGTCATCATGTGTTTGAATTATGTACATTGCAGAAACATTCTCAATCGATGACGCAAACTTTTCTCATCAAAACATATTTATTTCTATTCCGACGGACAATCATACCAAGAGATCGCCAAGTTGGAAATTCTTGAAACCCGGGGAACGGCAGCTTAGAGTTTAAGGGCCTGTCCTATTCCACGCCAATCTCGTAAGCGCACGGTCGTGAGTTCAATTCCCTTTATACTCTGGTTGTTTAAATTTCCTTTGTCTGTGCTAGTAAAAATTTTCATTATACTGTCCACTTTTCTCGATGAGGATGTATAAGTGGCTCCTGAAACCAAGAACACAAATACAAAAAAAGATGCTCCAAATACAACAACAACACTAACAGCAATTCCTAAAACCCAATAAGAACAGACTGCAAAGCACTAGAGAAGTTACAAGCACAAGGCCTTAAAATCGATACATTTGAAATATTGCTTGTTGTTCAACTCGAGAACATTACACTTGTCATTACAAAGTAATTGAATGGTTAGCTGGGAAAAGAAAATAGCTCCATAGTACGGGAATTAGGTAATGGTTGAACTAGCTTGCAATTAAAAAAAAAAACTCTTTCGTTTTCGTTTCAAAAGCATGTAGTTCTTTCGTTACTTCTTGCGTCTTTCAAAGGGATAGTGCTTGTTACGTTTATCGTACTTGTAACATTTATTTTCGAAAGTGTTTCTTTGGTTTCAAGAACCTCGAGTACAGTGGACAACACAATGACAGATTTTACCACCAAACAAATAGGAAATTAAACAACCAGGAGATGAGTGGGAAATGAAACCCACCACCGTATACTTAAGCGATTAGAGGCGGACAGGCTTTTTACCTCTAAGCCACAGACTTCTCGAGATACAGTTGCTAGCCTCATTACTTTTTGTTGAATCCCCTAACTTATCTTACATGTGTTCCGCAGATTTCAATAGTTTGAACTACCTTCTTTTTACAGCAAACCATTTAATTGTTAAAATAAATAAATAAATGAATAAATATATACCATGCATTGTTCTCAACAGAACAAATCATTGATCCAAACTTGATATATATATTTTCTTTCATTAAATTGAAGGATTAACTTGAATCTAAAACATTTAATATTGAAATAATAACTTATATATGAATCTGGAAATAGGGATTCATCAAAGACTTCTGCGATGTGCGAGAACAGAGGAATGCAGACCCATTAGAATATTCCCAATTTATTCCCCTAGTCTGTGGGATGATGCACTGAGGAGAAAACGATGCGTGAATGGAATTGAAGCATTTTAATTATCATCAGTGCGGCAGAGCGTTCCGTATGATCCAAGAGAGTCTCTCTACACAGTGAAAACACTCGTCATAATTAAATGCTTTCAGCTTTTGCCACTGGTGGAATGTTTGTGGCATTTGTTTTCATTCAGAATTTTGTATTTCTTTATTTTCTTTTTTATTCTTTAATTACCTGTTTCATTTTCATTGGTCAACGAAGTTTGGGTTTTTAAAGTCGTTATTGAAAATGTAAATGCAAATTTATGTGTAATGAATTTGAATGTTTTTATCAAGTTTGCAAAAGTTTCAATCTTCTTTTAATTATTATTACATTACTTATTATTTTTAATATTTAATATTGTTATTTCTTTTTTTTTCTTGTTTTGTGTCCACTCTCTTGATTCAAAGAGTTTCGTCTATTTTAATACAGCATGCATTTTGCATCACATATAAAATTTTATATTTAATAGTTCAAATACAGAGCCTTCAAGCTAATTTTCTAATTAATATTGCAACGATATTCATTCCAAGTTTGATATGGAGAAATTATCAAAACACATATAACATGACTTTTAGGATTCATGCAGAGGAAAAAGATTTAAAAATCATAAAATACCTGGTTTAACTTCAGAGGAAACATATTTTGATATTTTATTCTTTGTTTGTCAAACTAAGTATGGATGTTTTTACCGATAGAAACAATCTGTACATCATCATTTCAGATGATGTACAGATATAACTTCATCATCATTTCAGATGATGATGAAGTACATTTATTTTCAGTATTAACAAAACAAGATCATTGTAAATCAAATATGTATTTGTTGTTTGTAAGCCTGAACATTTTATAGATTTAACGCAATATTTTGATTAGACGTTATTCTTAATTCTTATGCTTTGGCGGATCAATATTCGGTATGAATAGTTAACATTTTACAATAATAGTAAATTAAAAATATCTGAACCCTCTTTGTAAAGGACGTCAAAAAGTACTTAACATTTTATATTATGAATAATCTTTTTATTAATATGAAAATTACAAATGTTCTAATCTTACAAAAATTCTAATGTTCTAATCTTACTAACATTGTAATACGCTAAGTTGCGATTCCGCAACTTAGCGTATTCATTTCATCAATGATGAGTTACCTTCTTCTTTTAACTCTAGAATGGTTTACAGGTCATTAACATCCATTTTTCCGTTTCAGATAATACCAAAGAAAGAAGTTTAATGGAGTCGAATTACATAACCACACAGTCAGTTCTCATCCCGAGGACAGTGATAGCACGATCTATTTCTATTGGTTATGAATTTTCAGAACTTCCTTGCTTTTCTCCATCCTGTAATTCTGCAGTTAAGTATGAATGACTTCCTGATTCCAGTTGCGTAAAATAAGTACTTCACAAAAAAAGGAAAAGTGTCAATTTTCCTTGGCAATTGCCAAAAGGAATTTGCCATTCTATTTGAATTACCATTATTGCGGTAAAGCGTTACAAATGATTCAAGAGAGTGTCTCAACTGCTTCTCAGCTGTTGGTTACAACATCTTTTATAAACCCAAACTTCGCGTGAATTATGAGAATTATTAAAAATGAAGATTACTGAATATATTTTACCGATGGCATTTTTGCCCATTCCTTAAATTCAAGAACCCAAATTATTTTATGCAAACTAAAATCCCAAAGCGTGACAACCATGATGCTTTTATTTCAGTTTTTGTGTAATATCTTCTAAAATAATTCGAACTTCCAAATTAAAATGAGATGACTGATATCACTGGTGTTTTATACCTATCACGTGCTTGCACGTGGTCTGTGGTTCCGTTAAAATAAATCTCATCTGGTTCTTAAATCAGCAATAGAACGCTTTAAAGTAATACTATAAACTTACTAATAATCATGAATGTTGATTTTTCTTGTATTTTTTTTTCTAACTTAGGACCGTTATGGAGGAACATGATAGTGTTAGAAATTCGTAGATAAAATCATTCATGTTAGAACTTGAGTTAGTGATAGGCTAAAATAATATTTTAAAAAAATCGCAGTTATACAACTCGATATTATGAAAATATCGTATATCCCTGCGTATAACACGCATCAGTAAATTTAGGCTATGTCACGAAATGCAGTATTTGACATCTTATATGCTGAATTTTATATTCGGTGTATAACACGCACACGAAAAAATGAAGTAATTTTTCGTTGAAAGTGCGTGTTATACACCAATATATACGGTAATTCTTCCTAATATGATTGTACAACAATATCTTGTAAAACAGTTTTTAGGTTTAAAAATAACATATTTATTTTAATTTCTATTTATTTATTTATTTATTGACATAAGTTATCAAATTTGTGATTTGTTTATCTTTTTGTTTCCTTTACACTTTACACTTATCACTAATTTATGTGATCTCTAGTTTCTTTTTACTATCAGATCGATAAATATTTAAAAATCACTGCGTCATGCAATATGCTAATGTCTAAATAATCATTCCTATGAATTTGAGGATGAAATTTTGGCCATCGGAAAGTATGCGATGTGCGAAAACTGCGGAATGCAGGCCTATCAGAATATTCCCAATTTATTCCCTTCGCTATACAAAGCACTGACGAGAAAATTATATTTGAATGGAGTGGAAGTCTTTTAATTAACATTGCCGGGACTGAGCATTCGATATGATCTAGGAAAGTATCTCTACAGAGAGAAAACTGTGGGACAATATGAATACATTGAAAATTTATCAACAAAAAAATTTTATCAGTATGTGGTTCCTTTCAGAAATTTGTCAATATTTAAAAATTATTATTTTTATTTTTAATCCTTTTCTTTTCTGACTTTTATTCAATTTTGATTTATTTTAGTGTAGCTGTTCACAAGGTGCATAACAACATATACAGAATGCATAAACAATTGTCACATTAATAATCATGCATATAAAAAGTTTTCAGCATTTAAAAAAATATAAAATCACTTTTATTTACAGATGTATTACATCTCTTTCGAGTATTGATAAATTACTAAAACTCTAATTGTGTCATTTTCTTGAATCATGTTATTATAACTCTTATTGAATAATTTTCAGAAGTAAGGAAAGAAACATTGCCTTGAAAATCATAAAATAAATTACATGTTCGTTATTAGGATGAATGAAAACTCTTCAAATTTATACTAATATTCTTGTTATGTGTTCATTAGTATTAATTTGAAACATGAACTGTTATTTTTATAATCGGGTTAGTATTCTTCAGTATAATATCACATTTCAGTACCATTTTATAATGTATTGATGAACAAATATATATATATACTAAATAATAATAATAATAATAATAATAATAGTGCTAGCAAAACTTGTATGGAAAAGTTTTATAACACTGGATTGTACTCTATACAAATATCGTACATAATTTGATATTCTTAAAACAATAAATTAATGATACGCAAGAACAAATGCAAAACACAGAAATATAAAAGAGAAATATATTAGTAGAGTAGGCCTGCTTTTGACTATGTTAACATTTTTAAGCATACAGAAGTTAACATTGAAATAAACGTTAACGTTAACTTTGAAAATATTAGGTGATTCTATACTTACACTTGTCGGAACTGATTTTTTTTTTGCGAGTACTTCTAAAAGTACAGGGTGGCCATAATTAAACTGCACGTGTTCAAGGGGTGCTGGACAGAAAACTACTGGGAATATTCCAGTGAAATTTGGTATCTACACGTTTCACAACATGCGCAAGTCAAATATGAAAAAATAAAAATCGCCATTTTCGACCGATAGATGGCGTTGTATCGTATTTCAACGCTCCCCGGTGCCATATACAACTTCCAAAACCAATAGACAGAGCATAATAGCATTCCCAGAGGCATATAAGCAATATAAAACATCATTTACAGTTTATAAAAATTCCATACAATTCGCTTCAGTAATTAAATTTTTACAGTAACATGTAATCAAAAATTAACGTAAATTAAGATCACATTTTCAACAATCCATAAAGACGCTTTGGAAAACAATCAAACCATTATTTATTCTCATTGACACTCATTAGACCTCTTCTTAATCGTTTCATACGCCGGTATTCTTTCAGAGTAGCTGAATAACTGCTCCATTCTGATAGAATATCTTCACTAACAATGCACGTTCCTTCTTATTCAGAGTCATGATTGACAAGTATTTAATGTCGTCTTGTTTTTATATTGTTCGATGAGCTTAAAATTTTCATACATGCCGTTGATAAGCGTTGAAATACGATAGAGCGCCATCTATCGGGAAAAATGGCGATTTTTCTTTCATATTTGACTTGCGCATGTTCTGAAACGTGCAGATACCAAATTTCACTGGAATATTACCAGTGCCTGGTTTTTTATGGGTTTCAGTTACTGGGAATACTATTCCCAGTAGTTTTCTCTCTAGCACCCCTTGAACACATGCAGTTTAATTATGGCCACCCTGTATTTCTTAGCAATTTTTGTAGCAATTCGATCGAAGGTACTTCATAAGTGGGGTTGTTTGGCACATTTTTAAAAATGTCATTAACCATGTAACTGGAATCTTTTATTGAACGAAACATCAATAATAGCACTTTTAAACACTTATATATTTCGACCAAACAAAAATAATGTGATAAAATTCAAAATTAATAATAGTCACCGAATATTTCAAAGTTCACACCAAAAGTAATGCTTGAATTCTGTCCTTCTGTAATGTGCAACACTATTGGTTTTGGCAGAAACACTTTAATAGAAGTTCTTTTGGACTCGTAAAATGTATTGTGGATTTGAAAAAAAAAATACCTTCTGGAGAAAAATGTTTGGAAGAAAACTTTTAAGAATTTCGTAATTGGAAAAAACTAAAACAACTGATTTTGCACTCTTTATCTTTACACAGTGATTCTTTTCTAACTTAAATAATACGTAAATAATGTAAATTTTAAGGAATATCAAATTTCAAAGTAATAATAATATTATTTCCCTTTACACTTTAAATTACCAATAGATGGGCTAAGCCCTCTTCCAAAATGTAAAATTTTTGAAACACACCTTTAACTAATTTATATGTGCCCTCAACTACGTTAAATTATATATGTATTGCCTTCAAATAATCTTCTGGATATCAGGAAGAACGCTTTTTGGTCCTAATGCAGTTTTGTTTTGACACAAAAGCATTTCTCCGAATCGACGCCACTCGACGTCATGTGTGAAATTGCACTGCAAGAGCATAACAATATGAAAAAAAATAAAAACAAGAAGAAAACATAAAATTATTTAGAAAATATACGGCAATAATAGGCGTTATCGTTTCATGTTACAAGCTTCGGGTGTGTTAAACTATTCTCAAGTAATTGCTTCAAAAAAGGTTTTAAAATTTTTATTTTTAGGCAGCAAAAATGATTAAATTTATTTAAATAATTTGGCTTCCTACTTATTCCTGATTTTCATCAACTTTCCAAGTTTCACGATATTCAACATTTATTGCTTCAGCATACTGGAAAGTTTATCTTTTATAGTAATTTATATATTTATATATTTTACACGGACTTGGATGTAGGACGATCATCGACTAGTGGCAGACGGGAGAAATAGCTTCAGCCTCACAAAAGAAGTACTCAACCCTCTTTTAATGATTAGCTACATAAGCGGTCTCTAGCGGCGCATATCGACGAATCATAATGTAATCTAATGATACCGCATTCATGTGCACACATAAATTTAATGATTACGATTCACCGCGCCATCCTACAGGTGAATTTCACTTAGCTCTTTTGGAGTACGTTAATGATCGTCCCATATTGAAGTGTGTGATATTTTATTAGAAATTATTTAACAAAGTCTTTCTCTGACTTTTACAGCTGCGCACCTGGCAATAAATAAAAAAGATGAAATGATTAAAATAAAATTTAAAAAAATGTATAAAAAATACTTCGTTGACCAGTGTCATCCAAAAACAATAATAAGTATTACATAAACATGTATTTTAGTTTTTAAACCAAGTTAATACGGATATAAGTTTTAGCTATAACGACATTTGCTGCAGATATTTTTTTAAGTTTATTTCATTTACGTAGATTGGCGGCGCTCATCTGCGGAGCAATCGTTGGAAAACACTGATTTAACATGATTTCCTAAGTTTATTAAATTGAGGTGCGCAATGTAAAATGTATCACATTTTTTCAAATACTAAAATACTATATTCTTATACAATGTGGTACAGATTCTGTATGCTTTTATAGTATTACAAACTATATGTGTAGTTGTTCTCACTAATGCTTTAAAATATCAGTCCGCTATATGATATCAGATTGATGAATGGGACAGTTCCATTGCTCAATTTTTCGTCCCATTCATTACTTTTAACTATGCTGTGATAAAATCAAATTGAAAAGTCTGATCACTTTGTATGTGTAAAATTTAATACTGCAGTTTACAAAGTTAAATATATGGAGTACGTAAATTACTTCGATTTTCTTGAATAGTTTTTTTTTTTTAATTGAGGAACTTTTTTTACTCAAGGCGTTTAAAATAATTGGAAACGTCACTAGCACATTTTGCTCTGAATAGCAATAAAGCTGAGGAAGGAGCTTTACTATCTACCAACTATACCCTTAATGCAAAGCTGCCTACCAATTATGTACATGATTTTACCAGAAGCTATGAAGCACCGTAGCCAGCAGATTTCTTCAAAACTGCCCGCTTGTGTCTTCTGCCTATGAATCGTATCCTTGTTCGTTTCACTTTATGTATTTATGTGATCTGTCGGTAATGCATTGCAGTGCAACTTTTTCCTTATTAATATAAAGCCGTTCTAGGTTACTGTTGGCATACACTTTTAAGCATACCTTAATTGAGTAACTCTTGAAGAGTGTACAAGATATAAATTATAATAAAAGAATAGATATGTATTACATTGAAACTTGACGTATATTATGTATTGAAATAATACTCGAAATGTTTGTTGGTATGAAATGTAAAAGAACTTCGCAGCCGATAACTATAGAAATTCACTTTATAATTGCTACATAAATTTTCAGAATTTTGTCTTAACAATATGGTCTTTTAAACGTTTTATCTCTGCGAGACACGTGATATATCACCAACAGGCAATTACACAGTTCCAGAATTCGAAATGAAATCTCTCTCAACCCTAAGGTAATTTCGAAAGCGCTGCTTCCACTACCAACTGATACCCCCGACGAGATCATTTTCTCCCAGCTCTAATATGCATGCAAAGTACATTAATACTTAGATAACGATTTTATAATGGCGCCCAATTTTGATGTTAATTTAGAACCGATTTTAAAAGTTTTTAGAATATGTTTGAACTTCCTTGACATTTGTAAATACGCATATTTTAAGTTTAAAATACCCGAGGATATTTAATATGTGTAGCAATCATTTGAGGAAGGATGCGATTTAAATCATTGTTATAAATAATAATAATAAATAAATAAAAATGCCCTTTCGTGCGTTTTCATTGAAGTTATCTCAGAGAAAAACGGCATGTTTATCTGAACCGGGTGCGTCAGAAGTCCATAAACACGTTTATTTGTTTATTTAATTTTTCAAAGAGTAACTTGTGGTAAAGTATTGCGGTTTGCACGACTGACATTAAAGAAAGATCGAGGTTTTTTATGCCAAAAATGTGTTAGTACAAAAAGTTATCATTAGATGGCTCTAGTCAGCGTAATTCATAGCAAGTTTTTGATTTAAAAAGACCCGATCTCTATTCTATTCATGCAAATTGGAATTGTCTATCATTGCTTTATATTTTCTTAATGTTCTTTCAAAGTTTGACTCAACCAGGATGTTTCGAAAATTTGTAAGAACATCAAAAAATAATTAGATAAAACAAATAATGATTTTTTAAAAAAGTGCTTGAATACGATTACGAAATGATTTTTAATTGAAAGGATTTCGTATCATATATGGGAGTGTCATCCACCGGAAATGTTTGAGCATTTAATTTGTTTTAGGTGTTCGTGAATGTGTTATTGAAAGAAGAACTGTATTCGTTCAAACAACATTTTTTTTTAATCATTTGCCCCCTTTTTCATGAGTTTTTAAAGCTTGCACCGACTTTTAACTACTCCAAAGTATAAAATTAGTTTGAATTCTTTACTTTAAAAAAAGTCATAATTCGTTATTTTTTCCAAAAGTGGTTTGTATTGTTGCTGTCACAAATGTACTCGCAGGCATATAGAGATACAACTTGGGAAAAAAGCATGTAAAAATAAGTCCCAAAAGCGGGGAATGAGAAAATATTACAAGTTACAAACTGGCGTAAGAAAATCTATTTTTAGCTCAGCAGGCTTGCCAGACGGATATAAATATACAATAAAAGGCTGTTGCATGCGGGAAAGGGAAATACAAATTTTGAAAACAGAAGTAAATAAAAGTGAAGGCATATATAACAGTTGAAATGTTTATTTTATATGGATTAAATTTTAGAAACTGAAAACAAATACCCTTTTTTTGGTACATCAGTATCCCCCTTAGCTCAAACTACTGAAGCTCATAATAACTGAAATCTACATACATGTGAGGTTTGTAACCTAGGTGGTCTGGAAAAGATGGAATTTTCTAAAACTCGTAAGAAATGGGGAATAAGAAGCCAGAACTTTCTTTTCACGTATGCATCCTTATCTAAACGAAATAAAAGAGATGCCCGTAAAATTCTTGTAAAATGTAGCGCATGCACTGCCGGATAATAAGTTTCGGGACATTTTTAAATTTGCCTTCCAACGAAGGTAGGCTACCCGGTCACGCACCCCGTTTTCCACATATTTTTAGTAAAAAAAAAAAATATCAATGAAATTCTTCTTTTAAAATGTAACAAATAGAAATATGTTGTTTAGATACAACTTGCTTGTTAGTAAAATAGTGTTAGAAATATATCTGTTTAACTTGTTAAAAAATGACATTTTCTGATACAAATAATACACATTTCCTTACCCAGAGAAAGTTAATCCCTTAGATACAGCTGAAGCATGTTACTTGCAGCTTAAGATTTTAATAGTTTTAGTCAATTAATGCTACATAAAAACCATTTAACAAGAAAAATGCAGGAATACAGCGTAAAAAGTAACAGCATTCATCGTTAATTATTTTTATGGTTAAAAATAAGATTTTATTTTATTTATTTTTTCAAGCCGAGGGGAGGGGGGGGAAATCTTACTTAGGTAAAAAGAAAATATGCACGTTAAAATATTTCTACTTTAATTAGTGATTTCTGTGAAATGCATTCAGTCTTATTTTAACAAAGTAAATGGCATGTACAAAAAAGTAAATGATATACAGAATACAATATTTTTAATTTTTATTCATGCAAGGTTGGTAAGTATGAATTAATTTACAAAATAGCTAACTGAAGAATTGGGGAAAAAAATTTTTTTTTCTAGTTGTTAAAGTTTTTATTCATGCGTGTTTTAAATAACTTTTTATTTTAATGGCTTTCAGTAAAATAAAAAAAAGAAATTTTAAATGAAATAAATGTAGTATTTCAAGTACATGATTAAAATTTAAAAAATCAAGATGTTTCTGCAATATCTCAGCTTGACAGCCTTGGGTGTGTAAATACGAAACTATTCTTTTTTATCAATTTGAAACAGGTGCAGCTAGAAATAAAAAATTCAAAACATACAATAAACAGAAAACAGTCTGCGTTAAACATGCCAGGAGTTATTCATGAATGTTATTATAAAAACTCATAATATATAATGTGTTCATTAAAAAAAAATATATCAGTTTGAAAAAATGTAACTTTTGTATGTGTTAAAGTATAACTGCTTCGCTTTTGTTACATAGTTTTATCCATAAATCGTCTTAAAGATTCAATACGTGTAGGAAGTGCATTTTTGTTTGTCGTGGAAGTATAGGCGGGCTAATGCCGGAACTCCATCTGGACTGTAAGCAGAACTTTTTCGGAGAACATAAATGTTTTCGGAATTCGCTTTATGTCCCTGCTTAACTTCACTTTAGCATATGCCTTAACAGATACTACGATGCAGGCACCATTTATTGTCTTCATTTTAAATCGTTTATTGTTCTGTATATTTTAGTGATTGAAAAAATACATGGATAGCGAAGCTCTAATAAGTTATGATGCCTTTGTTTGATGCCTTTGATAAGAACCTATACAAAAACTTAAAAAGATTCTGAATCAAAAACATTTTCCTATTAAGAGAACTATGGAATTAGCAGCATTTATTGAAGGTCTTCAAACTGTAGATCAATAGTTCTCTTTTGAATATGCAAATGTTTTTTTCTTTTTAAATCTCCTTTTTTCTTTTCTTTTCATCTGATTACATACTTTTATAACACAACAAAGATAGTACATTTCAGTCTCTGTGTCACAAGCACTTCAGAATCGAACCGTGACAACATCTTCTTTTTTGCTTTGACCGCCTTTGTAGATCTTGGCTAATTCCTACTGGTTGGCACATGGTGGAAAACACGGACGGAAATAAAGTTCAGCATTTTCAACTATGTTCTTCTGCCTTGATTCTGCCTGACAGAAACTGAAAAAAAAACAGAAGTTCGTCGATTTTCTTTTTAAGTTTTCCGTTGCCGTCCGTTTCTGGCAGTGACTCCCGGCCTAACAGTCTGAGGAGAAATCTGAAGCGGTGAGACCGCCAATAGAATCCCGCGTAAGTTAGAGGAAGTGGACTTTCGGTAGCTTACTTATGAGTACAGTAAATATCCCTTTTGAAAATTCTTCAATCGAGACATATATTTGAAAAAGGTAATTGGCGAAATAGAGCAAGTAATACAAAAGGGAACACATTTGTTGAAACTTCTATCGAAGAAATCGGTATGGATTTGCCTTATTTAACATAGATTAAATGACTCCTTTTTTTCCCCTTCCATACATATTTGTGTAGAATATGCCTGTATAGGTTGTTTCAAGAATGAGTTCGAGTCAAACAGGCTATCAAACGCAGCATTAATGATTATAAATGTTTACAAAAGTAAGTGGTATTTAACAGTTCTGTATACTCGGGGTTATCTGGGCTAGGTGCAACACTCGAGAAATAACAGTTTCCTATATCACTCTGGATTTGACGCAGTTGAATTATTCCAATTAGAGAAAACAAGATCTCTGAAGAGTAATCAGATGTTGTTGTTTTGTTAAGGATAGCACACTAAGGCTATCTAATAAACTTCACTTTTCTCATATATGCTTCCTGCAATTACTGGAGTAAGACAGCCCGATTTCGAAACCCAGCATAAAACACTCGTATTTCAATATTTTAAAAGAAATATTAAAGCTAGTTATCCTAGGAAATTGACATAACAGGCAATTTTCAATAAAAATAAATTTTGGCTTTTGAAATTAACAAAAATTAATAGTCAATTAATTTAAATGTCAGTAATTATAAGCAACTATAAAATTAGTTTTATGAAAATTTAAAAATGACAAAACATTATCAGCTGCAATAATAAATAATTAAAATCCTTTCCATAAAATATTTCAAGGAAATTCAGAAGTATGCTGAACAATTTATATAGCAGACTTGTATGCCTTAAAAAGTAAAAATGTCAATGGCAGCCATTAATAAGGCAGCATAATTAATTTTCATTGTAAGGGCCCGACAAATTAAATTATTTTTTATTAGATAGTTTGCTGAATAAATTAATGATTTTAAAAATACGTTATAGATACTCATTGAATGATACGAAACACATCAAGAACGATCTTCGTAAGTAAAATGGTATTCAAAATATTTACATCATAAAAAAATAAATCTTTGGGGAATATAGTTGCGCATCGAAATTGCAGGATGTAAAAAGAAATTGTAGGATGTTGAAAAAAGCATATTAAAAGTACATTGTTAAAATTAATGTAATCTATTATAAGTCAAGAAGTAAATATTTTGTAACATGGAATAAAGTAAAATATATTCGATCAGGAATTGTCATGATTATTTTTTTATCATACTTAGCTACATGCAAAAATAATGTCATTATGAAGTTTATTTTACTTTAACGTCATGATATTTTTTTGAATAAATATCGCAATATTTACGAAACTGCATTATCAGCAGAAAAAGGACAACATAGCCCAGCCTTTTTACAGAATTTAATTAGTAAATGTATTAAAAAATAGCTTATTCATTATAAAAACAGATGAGTTAACGAAAGATTTTTTGTCAATGCAAGTTTTATATTTTACTTTGCCACTTTTCAAACAATTTTTTCCTGTAATTATTACACATATGATATCAAATTATGTTACTCTTTACTAGCTTAGAGCTTATTTAATTGAGAAAATTGAAAAATTGAAAAAAACTGCATCATGTGAAACTATAAAAGATGATAATCTAATAGCATACTATTAAAATATTTTCAATCGTATTAAAACATTTAAGAAATGTAAATGCGTTTTACCAAAGAAATAAATAATGTGAAGTGATTAATCTGACTTTTTTTGGCACAATGTATAAAAACGTTATGTACAGAATTATACAAAAGTTACAGCATTTCCAATCCAAAATTTTAATCAATACCATTAAAAGGAATTATTGGTGTACATTAATTCAAATAAGTTCTAAAATCAAAAGAAATAGTCAATACCATTTCATTTACATAAACAAGTCGCTTTATGTATTAAAAGAATAACATTATTTATTAGGTGGCAAATAAAAAAATAGAGGCAAATTAGAAAAAAAAATGATAATTCACGTTCAGTACTGGTGGACTTTCTGTTTGGAGTTTGAATACACAATTATAATATTCTGTTTTATACACAATTATAAACGAAATTGTGTGAGATTATTTTCCTCCAATTTTAACCACTGACGTAGATTTATTCGAATTGCACAGATGGTTGCAAAAGAGTTGCTAAAACGTCACAGGGGATCATTGTGGTCAAAAGATTGTTTCAAACTATTAAATTTGTAATAGGGAAGTATCGTGACTTCAGTGCATATGTTCACTCTGAAGCTTCATTTGCGGACAGTGAAGAATTGGTGACGCTATCGACAAAAAATTACTGCTCATTCTTGCGTTTCTAAATCGATATTGGTGTTTTATGACGCCAAAACATGATCCTAGCGTAATCACATTGACACTGGGACTTGACGAAAAGAATCAGAACGGCAAGCGTGGTCACCGTTGTGACTCCATTGCAGTGCCACAATTTGACGTCAAAATGAGCGACGCGAAACTCGTATGTGACCATTTTGCGATTTCATGTTACTGTCAGAAAAGGGCACGGTGATATAAGTTAGTGTATTGAGCAGCTTATGAAGAGATGACCTAGTAAATAATGAGACCCAGACATAATTAATTTCTTTTAGAATATTTTCGTAAATCACATGATTTGTATAATCAAAATTCTAAGTCTATGGGGAGATATAACTACAACACCAAAATAAAAGTCTATACAAAAAAATAATTTACTTGCTCTCACGTTGACATCTCGGCTTGCAATAGCACCCACAGAATTAGTTGCAACACATCTATATACAGTTGCGTGGACGTCAGCTCGATATTCGTCTGATGAGAAAGGTGAAAACACTAAAGAGCCGTCGTGCCTCGTGTGCCTAAGCCCTAAAATGTCCAGCACCGGCTGCCCGTCGTTCTTTACCCACGTTATCACTGGCGGAGGCCTTCCATCTGCTGCACAGGGTATCGCCGTGCCACTTGAATTCGAGAAGTCTGCCTTCGTCGGTGGTTCCAGGGTGAATCGCGGACCCTTTGTTTGCAACTCCATGGCGTAACCTACAAAAAAGTACAGGAATATATTACAGAAAACATGAAACAAACTGTAACACATTTATAAATATTATTTGCACTTCTTCGGGAAATTGATTCAGTTTGCTAAATTTTATACTTTTATATATTCAACATGGTGAATTTAATTTGACAAGAAAAGACTGGTCTGTTTTAAAATTTTCAGTATTTGGATCCTACTTGAGCCGTTCTAAAATGGAAAGATTTTCTTTTTATTTTGCTGCCAGTAAAGGCTGAGAAATATAATAATAATTTGATTTACTCCCTTTCACTCCATTTCAGACGAAAGTAATCTTTTGTATAGAAGTAGATTAACAAATTTTTATATACATAAATCAAGAATGCATTTATTTTGACATTACTTTCCCCAATGTAGGCAAGAGGTAAATTAAAACAACAGAGGGTGAGGGAAGCATTTTGTGGCAGGTAAGTAAATCAAACCCGTCTTTTAGAATACTTCAAACGGTTTAAGGATCGGTAGATTTTCCCGGAAACATTACTTTTTAAATGACCACTTAAGATGAAGTCACCATAGGGAATAATAGAAAGCATTTCATAAAAATAAGCTTTTTTTCCGTACGTCTATTGAAACCAATAAAACATTAAATATTTGAATTAGTTTAAATATGTAGTACGGCCGGAAGTAATTACTTATGCCATTGTAATGTTTTTTATACCATTTAATAGAATTCCATTTATCTGTGATGAACAATATGTTGATGTGTAGAATTACACTGCAGATTCCTTGACGCAAAGCAACATTCTTTCAAATGTCGTCAACAGTCGATAAAATAAAAATGGAAATTATAAAATAGCGATGATTTATAAAAAGAATGGTCATGGCAAGTACTAATTTATGTAATTTTTAAAGAAAACCCTTATTACATAGTAGATATGTCGAACGAACATTAGAGCCACATATTGGGAAATCTGCAGTTAATTTTTCACTTTAAAAATAAACATTAAAGAGCTCGACAGCACAACACGATACTAAAAGACATATTTCTCTCCAAATCACTATGAAAAAAAAATCGAAGCACCTAAAATGCGGCTACTAACTCAAGCAAAAAGCTTATTGGAGGACACAAATATTGTTAGCATCAAAGACATTTTGATTATTCTGAAAAAATTATTAATCTGCAGATCAAAGGTAACATGCACTTGAAACACACGGGGGAAATATCATAGGTTAAAAAATGTTTTATCTTATTTTAAATCTTGCTTTACATATTGATTAGTATTTTTAATTTTAGACTTCAACAAAAGAAAAAGGATTCGTTTAAAAGCCAATCAGGTGGTATATAGAACAGCCTGAAAGTGCCTCTGATTTTGTTATGTGAGTACAGTAAATATCAGGTTGTGACGAAAGTTCTCCGCCAAGTCTGCTTGAGTCAGCTCATGCGGCACCCAGCGATTGAACTTGTGCATGAAGTTTATGGGATGCACAGCATGGCTAATGGGCATGACATTAATGTCTAACTCTTTAGCTAGCTCTAAAGTGGTTAAATACTCATCTTCTTCCACAAGTTCTTGCAGGTGGCCCTCATCAACATCCATAGGCCGGCCAGAGAGCTCTGCTCCTTGAATGTCATAGACCCTGTTTTTTAACTTTCAGTACCAAACCTTCACAGTGCCGTATGATACAACAGTAGAATCTAAGTTACACACATAATTCATTGACATTCTGTAGCACTTTTTGCAACAGAACTGGAAGTAAATGTTGGTTCTAATCCAGTAACGTGACAGTTCCATTTCAGATACCTTGTACTTAATGATAACGATATTTTTTAACAACACAGTGTTCTAAAGCAAGTATCTATCTTTCAAATTAGAAATATTGTTTGACAAAATATGAGCAAACACACCAACGTGAACTGTTTGCAGACGATATTTGTGGTGGCGGGAAACTTTCGTTACAACCTAATACTTAAAACCTTAACTTGTTAAAACTTGCACACGGAGCAAACGCTTGTTAAATAAATGGCCAATTCAAAATGTAAAACCAATTATATCTACTCAAATAGTTTTCTACATTTTCGTAAAAATTAATTTCTTTTCATTTCTATCAAAGTAAATTATTTCTATAAGTTTAAGGATATAAATCATTTTTTAAAGCGATATAAACCTTCTGAGTTACATGATATTCTTTTCAGACATGTATTATTTACTTTTCCTCTGGATTTTGCTAAAAATTTAAACCGAAAACAACATCCATTTATCCTAATCTTATCGTAAATGTAATATCGTAATAAATAGACAATAAATCGTAAGCACATTTCCTTTGAGATATTATGTTTGTTGACAGCGAAAATATATAAATGTATATTACAGATACATTTTTAATATAATATTTGCTGACATTTAAAAAACAGTTTTTCGAAAATCTGTATTGTATTTGCTCATAGGAAATGTTTAAATACGACTAAGAAATGCTCGTCTAAATATTGCTAAAAGTACAGTTATGTTTCTAGCAATTCTTTTCTTTTAATTCTATTGAATCTATTTTCAAGATGTAAGTACCAAGTATTAAAAAAAACTTTATTATCCGTTTATTTGTGATTTAGGGAGAAATTATGTTAATAAGTAAAAAGATTGCTAAGGATTTCATCGAAACTGAGAATATAAATAACATTGATACAATGAATCTGATATTTTTAAATTGTTATAATTCATATTGATAATGCAAATTGTAAATATGAGAAAGCCAGCTTATTTTCTAATACGTAATTTTCCCTAAGTTTTTTTTTTCTTTAATCAAATAGCGAATCAAATTTAAGTTTTATTTCTATGTCTATTTACATGACACTTTATGTTTTTGAGTTTAAATGAAATTGAGTATAAGTGTTTATTGTTCCTTTAAGTATTTCAGAATAATCTGTTACCTTTTGGTGATATTCATCTCTATCAAATTAGTCAAATATCAATATGTTTAATGATATGAAAAAAAATACGTTGAGCACAATGCAGATTATAAGTGAACATTAAAAAAAAACAAATTTTAACAATTATGTAACGTAATGCACTGAATTTTCAAAACAAATACTTAGTAGAAGAATCTAGCTGCATGTTTAAATATACATCCATGAACGCGTTATCTTTACGAAAAATGGAGTAAATACTGAAATTATTGGCTGTACTTATATATTCATTTAAAAAACTCATACATAACAATAGTTGATTAAAATAAACAATCGAGCATTTAAATCGTTCCCTGTATGTTTTCATAATTATCACCTCAAAAATTATAGCAATTCAAAAAATATCAATCACACTTTTTAAAATTAATAATAATAATTCTAAAGTTTGAAGCACATATAAATCTGCAAGTTAAAAACGCGACGCAAAAATGAACTATATACCTTTTATACAGTGTACCCACTAAAGTCCCTTGCCACTTATAATAATGGCTGCTGCTGCATTCATAGGAGTGGTGTCTAGTTATAGTAAAGTAGTCATGCGCTACTGAATAAAACTGTCTAAGTGGCTCCTTCTGGGAAACAGTAGAACAAGCATTCGTTTATCGACAACGGTACGTGTTACAGAAAAGAATGATTTACTAAATTGTAGAGCATCATCGATTTAGTACATAAATATACCTTGTGAAGATTAATCCGAACAATATAATGGTTAAAATGTTCAGTTTGTTTTGTGATGTTCATTCTTGTGCTGCATTTTGAATATGCGACAGCGTTTGCTAATACCTCATGCGATTCAAATTCCTTTCCTACCTTAGCTGGTCTGCCAGATCGAGCTTGACATTCACGCATCCTCTCTTAAACGTTTTGCAATAGTTCGGATGGTTTGATGAAAAGGATGCGGGCCTGCTGGGAAACGTTGCCAGTACAGCCTTGCTGCTGATAGTGACTTGCATAGGGATTCACAGTATAGTAAAACCATCTCTCAATTCTCAGTTTTGAAAAATCACTCCATGATCACGAACATCAACATACTATAACCTCAAGAAGATGTCTAGAAGATTTTAAAGCTGTCTCAAATGAAGAGGCGTGACGTTTCTTACGTATTTGTATACGGCAAAAATTTCAAACATCAAGCAGAAGTTACGTAGAGCTGACGAGACACTATTTAAACGCTCTACGTATTTTCTTTATAATATACTATGTTTATGAAAACAATCAGTGCACGGAGCCCTAGAGATGCGAACCGCGGTCCTTTTGATTCGGGATCACAAGCGTTACCACCATACCACATTGCGAAGTCGGGTTTTGCCCGAATGAAAAACTATTTCCCATTCCGTTTAAGTTTCAAGTCGTCGTAGTGAAGGAAATCATGTAAAAACAGATGCACGTTTTAACCGTTTTATTCTCCGCATTGTTGATCTCTAGTTGGTCTTTTCATACTAAATTGATGGTGCTCTATAAATTTAAATCACTTTTTCTTTCTATCTCCTTCCGGTTTCGATATCGGAATGTTAATTCCGCAGTTTTCCGCCAGGTGGTACCGTAAGCGGTTTTATTTACAGGCGCATGGCTATTTTATTATACCTGGACACCACTTTTATAAGTATAGTAGCAGCCGTCCGAAGTTAAGAAGGCTATAAGGGACTTTAGTAGGCACACTATATCATAGTTGAATAATATATACAATCATATTTATTCTTAAATATTTTCTAAAATTCCTGTGATTTTGGAAAAAAAAATTAAAAATCCACCTTATTTTTTTCCACTTAAATTTCATTATCTCTTCTTTTTCTATAGAATTTAAGGAAGAAAAAAAGAGGTGTTGCTGAAAAATTATTTTTATGTCTCATTAATCTTACTAAATGCCTTAGGGACAACAATTAGTAATTCAAATTCTCCTAATTGATTCCGCAACTGATAAATATTAACCATCAATCAGCAGCAGCTGGTCAGATGACTGTCTTATCGATCAAAGTCCCTTCCAGCATTTTCCCTAATTATCAGCGATAAACTGATGTATTATTCAAATCTCCAGTACTCTAAATTGACCATAATGTACTTAAAGAGATCTATCACTCAACTGTAATCCGAGCTTGCGGTCTGCCAGTAAATATGTGAGATGTGCGGTTATTATTATGGTAAATGCAACAAATTAATTCTGTTTAATTTGTAAGGACTAGCATGAAAGTACAAAGACTGTTCCTTAAAAGACACTGTTGCTTTGTGTGAAATTCGACTTGGACAGAACAAAGAGTAAATTTGAGTAAATTTATGTTAAGATTTTTAACGGTTTTTGCAGGTTCTACATAATCTTAGTGAGAAAAGAATAGAAAGTGTCGAAAGAAAATTTTGAATTTTAATTGCTCCATAGAAAAGTCAAAGGTAAATTATTATTATTCTTAAAAAGCATTGTTTTGCGAGGCCATCTACTTATTAAAATAGAATCGAAGCTACACAGCAACATTTTCACTGGATATTTTTAATCTGCATTTCAGAAAAGCCCCCTGTAAAAATATTCTTTTCTTTATATGAAAAGCCTATGCTACAAACCCCTGAAAAAATGACCTTGGCGATGTAAAGTAGAAGTTCTAAAATTTAAGTCATAACAACTTAAAATATTAAATATACCTTATTGTATCTTATTTCAAAATGTAATATTCAAAACTTAAATTATTAAATTATCGTCACATCTTTTGTTTTTTCATCTACTAAACATTCCGATAAATAATTTGCCTGGTTCCGAATGTGAAACCCCATGTTCACCCTTTTCGGAACGTGTATCTCTTTCCAATCTGAACAAATGCGATTTTTAAGTGCGTCTTTCAGATCGCCGTTGACTTTGGTTCCGCAGAATGTCAAGAACATTATTTCGGATTCATTGGCGACATCATAAAAGACAGCTTACTGATTTTGGATTGTAAATATTTTTCATTCACTACTAATTATTAAATTACATTAAAAAAGAGAAATAAGAATATGCTTAAATTTTATGTTTTTTTAGAATCGGCAAACTTCATAACTCCTTAAAATAAATTCTGGTTCTTTTTGTATTGATAGATTAAAAATTATCAAGTAGTATAGTCAAAAGAAAAACTTAATGTATTCTAGGTAGATTCTATCATTCTGCGCATTGTATTATTTTAATTATTAGCATTAGAGCTCAATATTGGTACCGTCCCAATTTCAAAACCCCTCGAGTGTGACCGTTGAGAGGTAAAATTTCATATCTGGAGTAACTGAGACTCACGAAAACGATTGAGCTAAAACAAAAATACTACTCACTACGAGCTTGACTGCTTGTTTAAGGGGTTCTTAGGAAGATTTCATTACGAATTAAGGGAGTTGAGTGAGTATTAATGGGAAAATTACATTTACTTGTGTAGTGAGTAAGATACTGGTCAACCCTAGTTAGACCCGAAAACGCTGCCTGTATTTTGACCTTTCGTATTAGCAAAAGGCTAATAGCAGGTTTCATTGCTTAGAGTATTGTTGACAGAGTATTTACTGCATGAGTAAAATTGTTAAAACTACCATTCAGTTTACATGAAGAATAAGTTGACATATTCAAAGGAAATGCTTTTACTTATTTGATTTTTGTTATTCTTGAACCACTAACAATATGTTGGCGTAGTGAATTCATGTCCAATATTTAGCTCAAGCCTTTAAAATTAATGAATGCGGTTTTTACTTATGTAATATAACAAATAACCTTTTTCAAGATGGCTATATTGTGCAACTAAACCGCAGAACATCTTAAAGGACAAGCATGGTTCATATTTTGACCAAGAAATGATTTATCCCTCTGTTATTGTTGACCTGCATCGGACGGTCCGGGAGAGATATCAACATCCATCTATAATTCCAGCTGCACCCCAGTTCCAAAAAAAGGTAATATACACGTAAGCGGAATCCACTTGTTCAAAAAGTTCATTTTAGTTCATGGGCGGGATAGAGTAATCCGTCGACCATTGCTATACAAAGAGCAGTTTCATCTGAAGAATCCCTGAAATTAGATATCTGGCTATATATTGCTGTCGATTTAAAACAACAAGGCCAAAATCTCCTCGCCGTCTAAAGGTTAAGCAGGCTTTACTATGAATATAGAACTTTTCTGATGCATGTTAAAGTTCTATTATAAACTGAAAATAAATAAAAGTTTATAAATAAAATTATACGCATACTCTGTAAGATAATGAAATATCTTCCAAGGAATACTTTCTATTACGGAAACTAAAATACAACTCTATATTTTGATTCAGTATTGAAACGGAGTTAATTTAAAAGTATAGAACTTAAATTATTAAATTATCGACACGCCTTTTGTAAATATTTTCATCTACTAAACATTCCGATAAATAATGTGCCTAGTTCCGAATGTGAAACCCGATGTTCACCCTTTTCGGAACATGTATCTCTTTCCAATCTGAGCAAATGCGATTTTTAAGTGCGTCTTTCAGATCGCCGTTGACTTTGGTTCCGCAGAATGTCAAGAACATTATTTCGGATTCATTGGCGTCTGTTCTACGCTAACGTTCCTTCATTACAACCAGGGAAACCGCACGAAATCAAATGGAATGCAAGAGCTTCCACAAGTGCGAACAGGAGTTAAATTAGGTCGTTAAGCATAACGTTCTCGAAAGTAACTGTAAATGACGGGCCATAACACGTTATTACTCCAAGTTTGATTGCCGTGCCTGTCATTTTAAGGATTGCAATAATTGCGTCATCGCGGCGCATACAGACAGTGGAGCTTGTTAAATTAATGCATACGCATTAAAGTTTGTCGTTTCGTCAAACTTTTAATAATGTTTGACGTTAACAAACGAAGAAAGAAAATTAAAAAAAGGTTGTATTTACCGGAACTGCATTAAAATAATTTATGGTGAATAGATACCTTTCATCGTTCATTAGAATGTGCGTTTTGAAGAATTTTGAGCGATGAATGCATGTTGAAATAAATATTTACAAACGTAATGAACAAAATAATGTAGGAAGTCTAGAGATCTAAGTATGATTAATAAATATTTTATGGTAAAATTTCCTGTAAATATTCTTTGTTGCTTAGTCATGCATTCACTTTTGTATTTTAGATAACATGCTACTAGTACACCGTTTGTTTGTAATTATTGCTATCAATAAAAATCTTTAAATATTTGTAACTTTTGGGAGTGGTGATTTTTCAAATGATCGATTCATATATTTTTAAATGTTATGTTAGGTTCATCATTAATTTATGTGTGTATGTGTGTTAATGAATGCATTGTGTTGATATTATGCTGTCATAATGTACTAAAGGCGAGGTTGTCGGAGTTGTACTGAATCTGCCAAAATTCCTATCTTTGAAATTTTTGTTTGCTAGCATATTTTTTTTTCTATTTCAGTAATTGAGGTAAGTTTGTTAAATTGTTAAACTGAGACTTTTGAGTTATTTCAAATGAAATAAAAAGAATGGGAAATCTGAAATTTCGAAATTTGGCAATTTTCAAGACAGAACAAATCCCAGTCCTATGAATTATCGTGAAGGGCATGCTAAATTATAGGTATGTTCTTTTTTAGGGGGGCAGGGATAATTTAGTGCTGTATATTTTTAAATATCGTTTTTATCTGGATCCTTCATGAAATATTTTGTAACATTTTCAACTAGCTTCAAACTGATTCTTATATATGCGAATATTTTCTTCTACTACTCTCCCGTGTTATATCTACCATGTAATATCATGAAATACACATCTTTAGTTTCATAAACACAAGCCTTTTATATGATATTATTGCTTTATGTTTATATATCAGTAAAATTGAATAATTTATATTTTATTAATGTGAATGTGTTAATCTGTTAACATCTGACCACTTCATGATATTTAAGTGAATATTTCATTTCAGATTCAGAACTCGTGGTTCCTTGGATCATATCCACCTTCTATTTTTGAAGCACTTGCTAGCACTTTTGAAGAAATTAACTTCGAACTAAAGTTTTTTCATCGTTTTAGATTTTTTAAATAAAAATTTAGTGATCATAGTCTGAAAAGCTATTGTTCATGGATAGGAGTCAATTCTCATAAATTTGAGGAAATATTATGAAGACTGCGTAAATATTCCTTGAGCAAAATTCAGTGCGGTTGTTTGTTCATTGTAGATAAGGATGTTTGTCGCACCAGAAATAAGTGTTTCGTAGTTACTACAAAACTTTGTGTCAGTGACAGTGTCAGTGAAAAATTGATACGAAATAAATGATCTGAAAAGCAGTACAATTTAATACATATGTAAAAAACATAAATGCAATTGTCTTTTCAATAATCTGTAAAAACTGGTGCATACATGGATATTGGAAAACTGGTCTTCGATAAAGCAACATTGAAGCATCTTTGAAAATAATTTCAATACTCTTATAAGAAATTGCGTCCAAGAATATTATTCAGTTGTTTAAGCATATAAAGATTTAATACATAAGTAAAAAACATGATGATTAAAAAAGACAGCGAACACTTTAGAAAATCGATTACACGTCTGCCTTTTTGCACGTTTGAAGGTTGGTATCGCATCAATGCTTGAAGGGTGAACCATTTGAACCAACTGAAACATACGTCTTTCAAAATTTTAATTTACATGTGCTTCTAACAAACTTTTATTTTTTCTTTTATTGATCATAACATCAGATTTTTTGTGTACCTACAATATTCTTCAGAGAGTTTACACCAATTTTTATCCATCTATTAAATAAATAGAACATTTTGTTGAAAAAGTTGTACATTTTAATAAATACATTGAACTGGAAAGAAAAAAATGACTTACAGCCAAATGAACATAAAAGTAAAGTTACACGAAACATTATTTCATATGTTTCAAAATGAATGCAACGTAATAAATATCTTAAAAGTCATAAATCAGTATTTCTAATTTTACTGAGCAATAATGCTCTGAAACTACTGAAACTTTTAAAAGCTGCTTATTAATCTATCATTCTTAACGGCAACAAAGTTTACATGTTTTTACATTTAATTAAGTTTAAGTTCATTACAACCATTAAACCCGCGAAAATCTTGGAAATACTTTCTGCTCGTTCAGCATATCGGGTTGAAAACTTAGTCAAAGAAATAATTGCTTTTAGTTTTAAATTGGCAGTTCCGCCATATTCAGACTAAAGTAATTGAAGTACTTAATTTTCTCCCTGAAACCTTCTTGAAAACACATTAAGTATAACTGCCAATGTGCAATAAGGTCGCCATTGCAGGAACAGCATTTAATTTTAAAGTATACTAAAAAGTAAATCAATCTCGCTTTTAAAGTTGGAAACATGAAACATTGTTTGGAGCTGTAGAAGTTTTGTAAGTGATTTGAAAATAATATACATTTCACAGTGGAAATTTACTTTATTGCACTGCTGGTGGTTACTGCATCTAGAAGCATCTACATGTGATGTGCACTATATTACAATGTGTTACTACATGCACGTTCATGTTTTACGTTATGTGAAGATTTATAATTTGGTAAAAAAAAGTTTTTTAAAGGGAATATACAAGTTCAAAATGTGCTTTAGCCCAGCGCTTGTCGATTGCCAACAAACTGGCGAATTCCAACGGTTTTTATGGAACGTCACTGGTATTGCAATCTCTTTGCTGTGTGGTGGTTATTTTTTGTTTGACTGACAACGCTGTTGTGACGCAAAAGTCTGTGGGATCCAGCCATGGAACAAGGAAGCTCGATTTTTACACAAGACGCACATCAAAAATGTGAACAAAATGGCGATTTCGGAAAACCAAATATTTTTAAAAATGGAACTGCTGTTTAAAGTAAAAATAACAAATAATTAATAACTCCCCCCCCCCACTAAAATATACTATCGCTGTGCCTTTTCGAGACCCAGAAGAACATACTGTGTCCGGCCATCGCTGTAGGCGGACCTCGAAAAAATAACTACCCCCGGCCCGTTGCGGGACCCCAAAACAACGTCACGGGATCTGGCCATCGCTGTACTGGGTCCTTCGAAAATATGCTATCCTTGGCCCTTTGCGAGATCCAAAAAAACACAACAGGGTCCGTCCATTGCTCTAAGAGGTCCCCTCGAAAATATGCTACGGCTGGCCCTTTGCTAAACTAAAAACATGTGTAGTTCACTATGTTATCGTTAACTGTACAAGCCTTAGCAAATTAGAATAACTAAATAAAAATTAACAATGCACGTGCGAAAATGCAAGATATTTCGGATCTTTCCACAGCCTTAAAAGATCAGATTTACTATACTTGGAGTGTTTATCACCCATCTAAAACTGTAGTCGCAGCAATACAAGAATTTTCTCCAATTATAAGAAGCGCCAGCAGAAGCGCGGATATTACGCTGTACGGTACAGTATGGTTCAAATTATCACAGGGCGGTGTCATACTTTATAGCTGTTATTATTGTTACAGTACAATGCAAAAATCATTATTACAGTACAGTAGAGCATTATTATTAAAGTGCTGCACATTTTTATTATTACTGCAGACTATACGTGCAGTGCTGCTCTTTATCTTGGCATCTCTTCTACTGATAATGGATTTTGTGCAATTACAATACTGTACAGTACTGTGCAGTATTATTTTGAATAACACTACTTTTTTAATAGGTTGTTTATTTTTACTTTATGTGAGAAGTGACAATATATGTTTAGTTAATGGTTTAAAAGTGTTTGAAGTGTATTTATAGGAATCTAAAATAATTGTGTATGGTTTTCACAGTCATGTATATATATATATATATATATAACCTATTTCACAATGCGAATTTTTCATTTACGCGAGGCGTCTTGGAATGCATCTCTGGCGTAAGTCAAGACTCTACAGTAGTGTTGTACTTTAATACACTATTACAACTACAAGTTTCTACCTATTCCTACAAGTTAAATGCAAGTGTTAAGAGTTCACCATAATGTTTACATTAGTAGTTAATATTTCACCATGTTCACTATTAATACAAGTTAAATACAAGTGTTAACCGTTCACCATAATATTGATACTAGTAGTTAACATTTCACCATAAAATGGTATTGGATTAAGTGCAACCTTTCTACGGAGAAACGTTGCACCATGATTTGGTGCTTAAACTGAACAGTGGAGCCAAACTACGGTGAAGCGCTTTTCAATCGAAAGGATGCAGCTACTTTATGTCCATAGTACGGCGTTTAATTATTTCCATTAATGGTGTAACCTGTAATTTGTAGAAGTGCATTCGGCATTCATTCATGTAATATTTTTAATCAACTGCATAAAATGGAAGTCTTGAGTATTTCCCTCAAATTATACCAATGCATAAAGTGTAAGTCTTTCATGCTTCTAATCCATTATATCTGACCTAAGCACTGACGCAGCAAAAATATCACCGAAATCCTATCAACAGCAAGGCAGTCAAGTATCTCGCAATATATATATATCGCATTTCAATAAACGGTTGTACATCATGTTCCATCTGATTAATTTTGTTCGAATATCCATATGACTCATCTCACTACAATCGCCAAGAGCGGTTATTAACATTATTAATACTCTAACGCATCAATCAATGTCCGAGGAATAACACATCAAAGTGGTCATTCTCAGGTTGTTCGAAATGGCGTAATTCGTAACGACATGGAACAACCCTCGTCGGTAATGTTGAAGTTCCCCTATCTACCGAATGCTGAACTGTCTGCATTATTACAAGGTTGTTTGAAAGGTTTCCCCATGTATATATACATAAAACATTGCTTGTTTGATAGTTCGGAGCAATGCATTTCTGATTACCGTTAAATTTTGGCCATGAGTGATTGATGTTCGAACTGCGGTTTGAAATGGAAATAAATAAGTTATGTTGAAATAGCTGTATTGTTCAAATTCACGGAGTAGTTAAATTATCAAAATCTATAGACATACATTTAAAATGCGCTGTAATGATTGTTTGTTATTAATATATAGTAATTTATGATTCAGTTCATTACACAAGAACGTTTTAATTATATTAATCTTTTCAATGTAATATACAGGTTTATTCTAAATTATTTTAACAAAATTACAGGGGAGATAGGGCACATAATAAGGAATCAGAATAACATAGCAATGTAGGGTCAAAGACGCCGTTTTCATTTACCTGGTAATAATCACTTTATGTAAAGTGTTAAAGTGCTTGTCTGATTCCTTAAGCAAGTTTAATATAGAATGGGCTTGTCTCTAAAAATCTCCTCCATGAAATAAAATAGAATTTTTAAACTATGAATTTAGTTGCATTTTTTCTGAGAACAACCCTTTACTTTTTGTCAATCAATGGTCGGAAAGTTCACTGTTGTTTCAGCACCCTTTCCAAAGTGAATACTAAGAGCTACATGAAGACGACGCTTCCGACCCCACATTACTATGTGATTCTGATGCCTTATATTTTCCATTTATTTGAGCATTTGACCAGTTTCTGATGTTTTACTATCAGAATTCCAAATCCCAAAACAGAAGGCACAGAGGTCTACAAAGAGGGCAAGCGCAATGCTGTGAAAATGGACCAAGCTGAATTCACAAATGAGTGATATATAAGTCTGATGCTGATATCTGCCCAGACAGCACATAAGCTCAAATCAAGCTTGACATTTCTTTGAATTTGACGTATTAATACAAGCTTGACAGTTCAATTCATTTTAAGCTTGCAGCAAGCTTCGAGAAGTCATTTGAGCTGTCAAGCTTGAATACAATTTGATTACTGCTTGATTTGGAAAGCCACATCCACATAACAAATAATTTATCATCAGTCATAAATGTACTTGAGCATAGAATTAAAAAAAAAGATTCTATATTTCCAAATATTGAAATTTTTCAAAATAAAATACAATTATACTACGAAATTGATTTCAAAATCAGTCGTTTTTCTCGATTTTAGCCAGTATTGCCCAACATGAGTGTCGCGATATTGAAAGTTTTAAAACGTGTACTGCTTTTAAGTTTATATCATGCTTCTTTCCCTATTAGTAGAGTCTATAGATCACATATAACATTATTTTAATTTTGATTCATCCAATGGAAAAATAAAAGAAACAAATAGGCATCGGCCACTGATCAATTCGCCAGAAAATGCAGTGATAACCATAACAGTCTCTTCAAACTTAAGCTTGAAAGTCATATCAGCGGAACACTGGTTGGCTGAGTGGTTAGGACGCTGGTTTCCCAAACCTTAGGTTTCAATCCCAGCCGCACCAGCTTGATAGAAACAGATAATTAATTAAAAAATAGATAATTAATTAAAAAAACAGATTAAAATAACTTGAAATTTCAGTATAGAGGGGAAAATGCGTGGAAAAATAAAATATGTGGGGCGAGTTCACCGACGGGCGCCTCGTATATTTAAGAATTTTTTTTTAGAAAAATTTTTTAAGCTTGAAATTGAGCTTGCTATGTCAAGCTTGATTCAAGCTTGCTGTGCCAAGCTTAATGCAAGCTGGGCAATTGTAAACTTGAACACTTGATTCAAGCTTGCATTAAGCTTACACGCTTGAAATTTTCAAGCTTAATTCAAGTTTATAGACTTGATAAATCAAGCTTGCTGCAAGTTTGATGCAAGTTTGCTGCGCTGTCTGGGTAGTGAGTTTTTGAGAATACATAATTTTTTACAATTTCATTGTTGCTACCAAAAAGAGGTAGACCTTATATTCTATTTCCCTACATTATTTCAAAAAATAATAACCTTTATTTTTACAAGATACTTAAATCATACATTTTATTTTATTTTTTAATTAATTATTATCATTACCTTCGTACATATTTTCCACACAAAAAAAATATTTTTTCTACTGATGGGAAAAATTTATTCATCATCAGAGGTATCCGCACAAATTACGAAATATATTAATGATAGCTTAACACCAAAATAGCTTTCTTAGTGAATATAAATAGTTATACTGTCTAAATACTCACAACATAGTCAATACGCTGGAAAAGGACATTTCAAAATGAAAAATAACTTAAACCACTAATTTAAAAATAAAAACGCAAATTCTTTCATAGAAATACGATGCTGTTCCCTGTTAAGGGGCCGTTAGTTGGTGTAACTGCGCCATCTACCGACAGAATCTGCGTTAGGTCTGTTTTCGCGGAAGGAACCCCATTGCCGATGGATGTCCTTCTGAGTCTTAAGTCTATGATAGAGGGTCAGAAACTAGTACATTACACGAAAATCTTTGCGGCCCCCCCGTACCCGGCGCAAAGAGAAGAAATTTTTAAGAGACATACGGACGGCAAAGTGTTAATCCCCACTTTGAAAAAAACTGTTGGAAGTGTACGGCCAATTTCTTAACCATGTTTTATAGACTTGCGCACTTGTCTCCAAAAATTGCACCAAGGAAATAAAATAGGATTTTTAAACTTTCAGTTTTAGTCACGTCTTTTCTGTGAAAGAATTATTAGTTTTTGATAAATAATGGGCGGAAAGTTCACTATTACTTCAGAACTTGCAAAGTTTGTTACAATCATTATGGGAAACCCTATATATGTCTACAATTATATCGCTTTATTCTGATTTTTCGATGCACTTTCATTTTCAACCTTTATTTTTTTTTTAATTGAAATGCCAAAATTTTCAACCCAGGGAATATAATCTTAATGAAATAGTACCTAGGCAATAATATGTTGTCAGACATTTTTAAAACCATCTAAATTACTTTTAACATATCATTTTTTATGGATTAAGTGGAATTCCCAAACACAGAAATGCCCATTAATTAATGTGTCTTTCCGGAGGTCTAATGTTACGCCGACAACAAATTAAACCCCTAATCCCTTGACATTTCCCCCTTTATTTTGGAAGGGAAAACAAATAATAAAAAAAGGAAAGGAAGAGCATAAGCCTTCTTCACTAATACCTTAAAAGCTTTGAAGATTTTATCTGGTGACACTTCTTTTTCCAGACTCATTTGAAAGGTCGGAAAGGAAATTGTTTTATCCTTTAATTTTTCTCCGTCCATTTCAATAAAAATAATTCAGATCTTAAATATTCTTTTAAAAGTGACGCTATTTAATTTCAAATCTGTATCAATTTATCGCAAGATTCTGAAGAAAATGCATGGCATTTAATAATTCACCGCTGAAAGAAACTCAAACTTAATATTTGGAAAATGCGACTTTCTTAATAAACCTTGAATAGTGTGCCGTGAGAAAAAGTTAGTTTAATTAAATGCTATCAATGCACTTTTACTAGTGTATTTTTTTTCTGTGAGCTGCTGAAATTTGTATTTTTTGAAAAAAATACAGTGCAATGATAATGTTGTTGGAATTAACTTTTAACACTTTAATATTTGTCTGCTGAACGGAATACCCTGTTTCATTAAAGTAAATTTATTGTCTTTGACTTGCTGAAACATGAATAACTTTTAGTAATTAATTTTTTAATTTTGTGTTTTACTTTATATATCTAACTAGTACCTAGCGAAGATAGCTCACTGTATATTTAAAAAATAGAATTATACTCAAATTACATAATAAGATTGAGGTATAGTTTGAAAGTACAAGATATTCTGAAGAATTTCATGACACAATTATAACATTTCTAAATATTTCTTTTGATGTGTTTAAATTTTCTACAATATGAACATTTTAATATGATGCATCAGTATGAGATTTAAAATATTTTTTTTTGTAATATACCATGCACGTCTTTCTTAAAATAATACACATAGGGGAAAGTGGGCCACAATCAGACAACGTAATTTCACAAACAGCTACTGTACAGACAACTATTGCCTTTTACCTGTGATAAGTAGAAGTTAAATGCTATCCAGAATTCCACGTTACTGATTGTGTCTAGAGATAAACCGAAATTTTGGTTGTGTTTACTAAGTTACTCTTAGAGAAGTTTCCACCTACTACCATCTAGTTTAATTTGAATAAATGAGGTAAGTGTTGTGTATTTTATGAAGAGTATTAATATAGATCATTACTATAACATATAGTTTTGTTAAATTATAGTAAAGTTTTTAACTGAAGAATCTTTTTACAATTTTATTCTTTTGGGCCACAATGAAACACGTTTTCTGGACCACAATGAGACATCTCGTTGCGGCCCTAAGCAGAGGTAAGTAACTTGTTAAGATTAATTATCAGGCAACTTTTTAAGATTAATAATTAGTGCACATATATTAAGGCGTTCTGTGGTGACTAGGTAAGTGAAATTCGATCAAAAAATAAATTTTTACTTTTCTATTGCATTAAATTCTCTAAAGTTTTATCTTTCCAATGAAATATGGCATTTCTTTATCGAAAAAACAGAAGAATTAGATTTTTAAAATTTTTATTTTCTAAATTCATACCGACTGCTAGTATTTTTAAATCCAACAATTTTATGTAAGTTAAGTACAAATCTTAATTTTTTTTTTTACTTGTTTCATCGTGGCCCATAGAATGTCGCATAGTGGCCCACACCCGGGCCACAATAAGGTATTTTTTAGATTTTTTAAAGTTCAATGAAGTACTTGTTTTCATATATATGAGGTTAAACTGGCGTAATGTATAAGTGTTAAGTGAAATATTGTATCTGATATTTTATCGAAGTGTTCGTCACACATAATATAATTATGAAACACTTTTAAGGTTTTTTTTTTTTTTTTTTGTCTCATTGGGGTCCACCCTCCAGTATATAAAATATCCGACACAGATGATATAAGGATTAATATTTTCACTTATTCTATTAAGCAAACAAGCTGCATTGACTCTGAACATGATGTAATCGCTTTAAATAATAGATCTAATAACATGGCCACAGTGGTGTATCCGAAGGCCGTACCCAGGGGGTGGTCCTATGGGTCCGGACCCCCCCCCCGAAATTGTCAGATTATATATGTATTTATATGTATATGGAGTATATTTATATATAATATGGAGATATTCAATATGTCGGACCACCCCCCCCCCCCGAAATTATTTTCTGGGTACGGCCCTGGATCCAGAAATTTTCCTTGGGGGAGGTTACTACTACTGCAACTCATGTATATGTATACGTATGTGTGATAATAAAGTGAAGAATATACATTTTGTATGGCAAAAAACTCCTCATTGAGGGGGGGGGTGTTATGAACTCCCTAACCCCCACTTGGCTACGCCATTTCATGGTCATTATATTATTGAAGTGTATGCTTATATGATATACTTGCTAAATTTTCTTAATGCTTCTCATCTGCCAAAGCAGTGCGATATTTCTATTGTCGAAATGTAATCGCATGCGTATTCACAGGAGCAAAAAAACCGATTTCCCATGAAGACAGCATTTCAGAATTTAACCATTTCAGACGAGGTGTGTATAATTGAAGACACAAATTTTGAAAGAATATTACAGTGTAATTACCTATAAGTTGAAAACGGTTTTATACTTTCTAAACATTAAAAATACAGTCCTAAAAACTCGATTTTCGATGAGTGTGTTCCATACGTCATCGAAGGATGCGTACTTTATTTCGTTGATGACCCCATTTCTCGTGAATATTTATAATGATTCGTGAAAGAACGCGTAATTTTTATTGTTATAATTTGCGATCTCCTTAATCCATCCCATGCATGCAAAATATCGCTAATAAAATCGTTAATGTAGCTTCAAATAAAGGCCTAAAAATCCCCATGAAACCCCAATAAAAACATTTTGAAACGTGTCCGTCCAGATAAAGTCTTAATAAATCTGGAAGAATCCCCTGAAATTTATTAAATCAAATACTGTTTGAAGAAACCTAAAGGCCTTATTACACGAAGGAATTTTCGTTCGATTTGGTTGCTGCAACCAGTTGCCGAAACCTCTTTCCTGGAAATTTCCGTCCATTACCTAGGGATCAGTCAATCGTAGTGCTTCTTATTTCTACGTCACAACACAAGATGGCGGAAGAGTCAGCGTCAGCCATACCATTCGCAGTGAAAGGGATAAACGTGTGCAAACACAAAATTTCCGTAAAATAGAATATCGACATGGATATTGATTTGATTGAAGAAAAGAAAAATAAATATCAAGTCGATCCGAAGATACACGAGGTATAAGCAACCAACGATATGCTATTTATAATTACATGCTCTAACAACCGCCAATTCGATGAATCTTTCTACGTTTCGGTGTACGTTTGTGAACACAGAAGGGTTTGTTTACTATTGCAACCCTGCGTGATCATCTGGGCTCCCTGACTTGCGGGAATGAATTGCAGCAGCTGGTTTCTGCAACCAAAATTGCTCTAAATTTTGTCCTTGTAATAACGCCTTAAGAAACCGGAAGCTACATAGGCATGACGAAATGCAAAATCAAAGAAGGAAAACACGAACCTACGAATGACATTAAATTTAATAAACGTACCACACTGTCCTCTCCAGCTTAGCCCAGAAATATAAAATAGATATCGACTTCTAAAATAGTATTATGAAACTCGAAAATTACAGCAACACCTTTCGCGTTCTTTCTCGAATCATTGGATATACCGGCGGCAGATGGCACCATCAACGACATGAAGTACGCATCGTTCGATGACTTATGGAACGCCCTGAACGGCGTCAATAGTGGAAAGGAGAAACAAGGCAGAGGAAATTTCGCCGACTGATGACGCCTACGACTGTTGGGTTTTTAACCGAAGGTTTTGTATAATTTCCGGGAATTCAATAATCAGGATTCTTTATTTTGTTTTATTTGTTACAAATTTAATATCTATTATTATAAAAAAAATTTCACACACACATATATATGTACTGAAGAGAAATTATGTAATCTGGCCTGAAAGGATTAACAAGACGAAGCTTCAGTTTTTATTGTACACTTCAATTACGTTCAAATTACGAAAACCATAAGATGATTTTACAAGCGCATTTTTAGTACAAGGTATCAGTTGCAGTAGCTTGTTATGGTAAAATGTAATGTTATCTGGCAGAATGTGTGTGTATGTATCAGCATATATTCAGCAAAATTACTTATGGATTCCCTAAACATTTGGAATGTTCATCCTACAAATGCTTGCTTTTCAATTAGAGAAAAATTCAAATATGCTTCTTATTAGATAAATTATTTTTTAATAAATATTAGATACACTGGGACAGTATTAATGTAAGGTAACACAGATGTAATCAAATCAATTTAATTGAAATTTTGTTTAGTTGTTTATGTTTTGTTGTTTAAAAAGAGGATAAATTTTAAACAGATAAGTTCCTGCAGTTTTTTTTATTTTAAGTGTGAAAATAATTCTTCAAAAGTACAAAAGCTATCCTGGTTAAGTTTCCCTTTAAAGTTGTTTTTAATTTTATATTTTTCTTGATAAAGCTTGGAGAAATTTGCATTACTTTAATTTTTTCTTAATATTTTTTGACTAATTTTAGACAATTTTGGTACTTCTGTGAGGCGAAAATATTTTTATATTACATTAATAATAATACTTTTTAAATATTGGAATTACTTTTTAGAAAATAACATTTTAATTGTATTTAAATTCTTTTAAATGAGTTTTTCCAAAACACATGTCTGTATATAACAAATTTATTAAAAATAATGAACCACAACTTGCGTAAAAAAATTATACTAGAATAACAGTAGATTTACTTATTAAATTACGTCTATGCAAATACTGTCTGACGCAAGTCTGCAGGTTTTCAAATATTTGAAAAACTCTTCTAAACAACTTTATTCTTGAATACATTATTCATAATTTAGAAATATTATTGCATAAAATGCACGTATTCAGATACTGCAAATTGTAAAAATATTGTAAAATCTTTCAGTTCTTTTAATGTTTTGTATTCTAAATGACTTTTTAGTCTCAAGGCGATGAAATATTTTCCAAAAGTGCTTGTAAGCAGAAATTAATTACTTCACATTTTTAATTCTTTGTTTATCTTACATTAATCGAGTAACCCTCAGTATTCTTGGATTTAGAATGCTTTAGTATTTGTTTTAGTACTTTAGTATATTCGAAGTATTAAATATTTGATTTAACAAATTTCTTACTTTTTCTATTTCATTAATTTGTTACCTGAATTTGATCATGGAAGTAAGCTTACAAACATGTAATATGATACTATACTAAATAATGAATCAGCAATAATATAAAGCAATAATTAGGCTAAAATTTATATAAATAAAATATTGGTTTTCATTTAATCTGGATTTTATCCACATATTTTGCAAACTAATTTTCATGCAAAATAAGCAATTAAGTGTTCAAAAAAAAAAAATAATGTACTTTTTTATATTAGGTTTTTATACTCCTATTTATTGTGATAATAAAGTAAATTATCTTAAACTTTAAAATTTGTTGTACATTTATTATTCTATTCTTCTGCGTGTAGTTCATTTACCCTTTCGGAACGATTTTTAATATTTAATCAAAGAAAAATATAATTAAATCATATATTTTAATTCACTTATATTTATTGTCCAGAATACTATGAAATTTGATTAGGAATTTAGTTTTAACTTTAAAAACCTAAAAGATAATGCGCTAAAAATATAATAATATTAGTTCAAAGCCGACAAACACAGATTCAAACTTTTTTTGATACTCCAGCATAAATTGTGTTAGTTTCATTCTTTGCGTTAGCCGAAATTAAGAATATTTTACCGTGTTATTGTAAGACAATCCACGATCATATGCATGGCTTACAAAAATAATTCAGTGAATGGGTAATTAAAATACAGCATTTTCTTTTTTCCAATTCATATTTTAATGAAATTATTTCTCTTTACATATTTTTATTTAAAAAAAAATTATTTGTAAATATTCAGTTTTGGTGTCGGATGAATACATTTTTCCTTAAACTGCCCCCTGACACCGAATTGTTGGCTTTTATTAAATTTTTGCAAGTTTCAGACTTGTTAGAATGTATTTTTTCTTTTCTTCGGAATTCTTACAAGTTCGTGTGAAATTTGTTGCTCAAATTTCTTTTAAATTATGATTTTTTGAATAATGATTTCAAGATAACTCCCTGGCATCCCCTCATATGATGAATAATGTGTCGCTGACGGCTATGACATGAATGATAGAGCAACTTGATATTTTTTATTTGTTAGAAAAGTATCGTACGATATTTTCGTTAAATTTTTGTCGCATTTTATATTATTTGGGTATACGAACTTTTGTTACATTATTAAAAACTAATCTCCTACGACTCCATAAAAATTGTCTCGTCAGTAAATTACGAGTGAGTTATGGGTAATGTAATAATAATAATACTTTTATGTACTTTATATATATATAATTCTGGGTAGAAACTTCATCTATAATACTATATTCAATAAACTTATGTGTAGTGTTTTACAGCAAAACTCAATAAATCGTATTTTTCTTAATACCTACAAAAAACTTCAAAGTTTTTCAGATGTTCTAATTTGAAAGAAAAATATATTAAATTGCAACAGTAAAAATTATTTGATATTTGAAATTGAATTTCTTATTTGATAAACATTTCAAGAATATGAATTAAAATTGCAGTAACTTAAATACCTATTGCCATTCCCGAAAAACTATCTGTGTGAAGCGTGATTTTCTTCAGTGACAGCAACAAAGACCAAACAACGGACTAAACTGAACATAAGCAACACACTTCTTGGTGTGCCATTGTCTCCTATCACCTCTAAAGGAAACCGACTTGATGCAAACAAACAAGCTCAGAGTTCTCATTGATTTAGCATTGTTACGAATTTTCAGGACAACCCGCTGTTCTGGGGTTTAAAATAGTTTAAAATCCGTATTCTACGCGTCAAATAGTTAAATTTTGCTTTTTGTTCATCAAAATTGGTTTAAACGTTGAATCAAAAAATTCATCAAACGCTGGCCGATCAGTGACGAGAAATAGTTAGGGGAGCACTGGTCTAAAGCTCTCATATCAGCTGGTAGCCAGGAAATACATATGAGCTCAAAATTTGAAAATGCAATTTATCTGAAAAATATTATTTGCGGCTAATGGATATTAGACCACCAAGAGAAGAGACTTGACTCCGCCTATGTCACGTGGTATATGGTGATTCCATTTCCTAGATTTTGATAGTTATTTCGAAGATTTTAAGCAGGAATCCGATTTTTTCCTGCTCTCCATTTGTCAACCCTCGATGGGTTTCTTCCGCGCTATGGACCTCGCTTTAAAATGAACTCTTTCATTTGAGAGGAGAAGTCAAATGTCTTCTCGCAGCGTCGGCTACTAGCGGACTAGTAATCACATATAAATGGAGACTTGTAATTTGGGCCTTCGCCACCGTTTTTTCGTGTCGACTGCGCTAGGTTAACAGAGTAACATCTGTTATTTCCACACAACACGACATATTACATTAATTCAAATTCAGCATCACTCCCGACTAATGATGAAACATATCATTTTGTTTATATTCAATGTTTTCATTGATCTATTTGTAAATCAATTTGCATGTGTATAAAAATAAATCTTGAAGTAAATTTTTATACACATAAAATCTCTATTTCATACTTAAATTTTATACATAAAATCTCAATTTTATACATAAATTATTTTATGGATTAAAAAGTTGTTAAAAAGTTATGACTTAAAGGAATTTAAACCATTTTCAAAGAATTATTTTGTGTATTTTTTAAACTTTGGTGTGAAATTTGTTCCGCAGAATTTGACGAATAATGATTCTAAGATATTCCCCGAGCATCTATTTATGTGATGAATGGTGTGTCAGAAATGGCTATAACCTGGTTGATGGAACACTTTGATGCTTTTTATTTTCGAAAAAAAAGTATGCCAAAAGATTTATCGTAAAACTCTTTTTATATGTCACACTTATCTAAGATTAAACATTTATAACTAAATTAAAGTAATAAAAAATAGCAAAATCAACAAAAAAATATTTATTTTCAAATAAAATATTCCAATACTGAAATAAGTATGTATTTTTTTCTTGCTTGTCTTCAGCGTGCCGAAAGTCTCTGTTGCTAGTTTAAAGACTTCAAAATCTAAATTTTTGATAAATTATTTCTATTTAAAATGCCACAAGTGTATCTTTAATTTTCTATTTCTCTGAAATTAGCAATTTTACTATTTCAGAAATATTTAATACCATTTGTAATTTTGTCTCTTGAAAGATAAACATCTTATTTATCTTTCAGTCCCCACTGCTCTACGAGACGAAGTGTGGACGGCTGATGAAGACTGAAAGATTTTTCGGTCGAAACGATCGTCCCAACCTATAAGTACATTTTTATATGGTTTTTTTTTCTTTACACAAAGTTTTTATTAATTTTATGATTGCCTACTATGTAGGTTGTTGTGAGCACAATTAAGAACCAATTTTTATAAGCAGATTATTTAAAACTTGCTTCTATAGATGACCAAATTAATCTACAATACTGATTTTTATATAAATTTTGTATTTTATTATACCCGCTGATTTAAACGTTGTATTCGGATAAATTGAAGTAAAGCGAACGTTTTTTCTTTTTTTACTATGATCAGTTATTTCTTTATATGATTTCATTCTGCCGGTGAAATTCTTATGGATATAATTTTAAACATTAACTTCTCAAAGATTATCTGTAAAGGGCTTGAGATCTATTAGTATTTTTTGAATTTAAGTCTACGTCATCAATGAAGAAAAAAATTCTAAATGATGTGATTCAGTGATAATTAGACTAAAATAATAGTAAAACATATTTTATGTAATTTTTAAAAATATTCTTTTAACGCAACCGGCTCTAAATGAAAATTATAACACATTTGAAGCATTTGAAATACCCATATTTACTTCAGATTCGCCTGTATATTCTGGAATTTTGCTTTGTAAATGGAGTATAAACTTCTTTACTTAAATATCAGAAGTAGTCTTATATAAATGTATAATTTACGACTCTGTTTTGATGAGCTTTAAAACTTATTCTCTCAAATTATTCTTACAGGCTATTGTGTAGGTATTCTGAGCAATATTACAATGCATTGAAAACAGATGCGTTTCTATTTTATACATACACTCAATCAAAGAATCATAAAATAATATCCTTCATATCGGCTTTCATCGTGCATTAATCAAAAACATGAAGCTCCTGTGATGCATTAAAGACTTAAATACTGTTTGTAACGGAAGATTTATCTACGCACGTCTTTAGACCCTATACTTGTGCATCAAGTACACATCAATTTAAAAAATAAAGCCACAGCTGTATTACTAAAAAGGCAGTATGAATCTTTAATCTCGTAAAGTATACATTTAAATGGAAAATTTATTCTCTTTCTTTGTAAAAGTGTGCTTATGTCTGTATAAATAAGAGCATTAAACTCTTCTAAAATTCCAAAGAATGACCGCGTATAAAAAAAGAAACTTTTAATTTTTTGTTTTAAAGTTATCCATTTCAGTATTTAAAAGATTATATTGTATTTGCTGTAAAATATTTATGCTGTGTTAATAACACCTGAATTGCTTCAATTCTCCTTGGATTTGTTCGCTTCGTGGTACTTTTCGCGTTCTTTATTAGAAGTATTCGGTTACAAGTGCTTTTACTAACACTCTTTGTTAGACTATTTCTTATGAATTTCGTCATTTTTTATTTATTTTTTAATAATGGGTTGGAACTTGCGGATTAGGCCTTTTATATAACTACTACCCGAAGGTGTGGCCATTTTATTATTAGGGCACCCAGTGGGCGGCCCGCATTGCCCCCTACTTTTCAAATATTGATCTTTATATTTCATTTCGTAGGACTGATAGGGATGTAATCGAAATTCGAAATTTCAGCAAAAGCTCCCAATACAGGAAACCAAACAACAAAGGTACCATTAATAAAATCGCGCCAATATCGCCAAGCTTAGTGCCTTTTCGGTGAAAATTGCCATATTTGTCACCATAAATTAGTTTCCAAATCTGAATTCAGCTAAGCGATAGCACCAATATTTTTGAAGAATTCGAGAAAATCCTACGTTAAACAATGAGGGACCCCCAAAACTCCTTATCTCGCGTTCTAGCTAACCGATTTTGATGGAAAAAAATGCAAATTTTAGTTATTTGACTTGTAGAATACAAATTTTATTTTCCATTTAGCCCTTGCAGAGAAGATCAACCGAAAATTCGTAACACTGTTCAGACACGTTCTGCATATATTAAGGTGTACGCTCATATATCGCTCAGTACCAAAATAAACTTATTCTACGGGAGGCAAACACATGCATTTCTACTGAGTGTCAATCACTTGTCTGAAACGGCTTCAAAATTACTCTACTAGGAACTTACGCGCTGTATACTGTTATTTGGACGGAATGTATTTTGACACAATAATTTATTTCCCATATCGTGTAGGGGTATTATATAGTGATTGATAAATTATCAATTTCATAATTTTCTTTTGTTTTTTAATGTTCAGTAAGTCAATAAACTGAAACCGTTATGCGTTATTTGGTAGTAATTTCTTGGTATACAATTTTGGCAAAGTTCAGAAAGGCATGAAGTTTCCTTACCTATATGTCAAGTTTGTTTTTATTAGTTATTATAATTTATTTTAATGAACAACTGAAACATTGGCATATTTCAGTCTGTCTAGGACCCCGTCTGTATAATGCGGCATGCACCGAATTCTTCTTTTTTTGACATTCTGTAGTAAGTGTGCAAAATATTATATATTCATTGCCTTCAACGGTGTATTTACGGAAATTAGCATTGCTCGGTTTGTTTGTTTTTCTCCATTAGGAATGGCTGAAAATAGAATTTTCACACCTGGTAAATTCACATGATTTAGTGAACGTAAATACTTTTATACTTTGACTCAAAATAATTATCAGCATAAAAACCCTATTCCCTTACGCGCGACATTAGGCAGTTTTCTTTTATGTATTCAGAAGACTAACTAAAGTCAATTTAATGTACTCCTGCTTGTGAAATAAACTATGACTGTAAATTTTAATATGGCATCGTTAATGAGATGGGATGAAAATAAGGATAACAAGCAAGACCGGAGGGTATCGTCTTAATAATAATAATAAAATTGCAGAAAATATAGATAATATTGTTTAAAGTTAATTTTCAAGGCCATACAAATTTTGAAAGTTGCAATAATTGTGTAAGTTTTGTGTCATTTGTTGATTATTATTTTTTATAAAAAACATTTTTTTTCTTTGGTTAGTTAACGAGAAAAGTCCAGTTAATCAAAAATTCACTAGAATTATTTATTCCCGATTATATATGTCAAAAAAATAACTATAGATTGTGATTGACGTAGATAATGGCAAGCAATAACAAAAGTATCAGCAAAATATGAATAAAACTACTTAGTAATACAGGCAGAATTGCAAAATTGGTTTCAAGATTGATGTATTCTTAGTAGCTGAGTATAATCTGATAAAGCAAACACACTTAATGTGATTTGTCTATAAGAAAAGTTGTAGCGGTATCACGCATAAAAGCCTTCATACGAGCAATCGAATTTTGCTTTCCTAATGAATTGCCATCAGATATTTCCGGTAAAAATCCAGACTATCTGTCCAGCAGGGATGAACAAATAGCGAGGAGAATAGAAAGCGTCACCACTTCAACGGTAAACAATTGCAAAATTTGGAACTTGTGCCTTTAGTTGATGAATGGGAATTCGTTAGAAAAATCCGATGATTCAATGTAAATTTGCTTTCTGTTTCACTGTCATAATTTTCTTCAGACTCTTGTCCTAATGTTTTATTATTTGTGTTTTTGTCACTTTTTATTTTTCAGGTGCCCGTTTATTGTCGAGCTTTATAGATAAGATTTCTTTATATAAGATTTACATACGTATGTTTAGACTTCGTGCATTCCTTTAATTTATTAACCCTTTGACTCGCAGTGATTGCGCTGTGAAACCACCTTATTTTAGTGCTTTCACTTCTAGTCGCAAAAATATAGTTGAATGCTGCAAACGCTGAAAAGGTACAGAACATCGCCATCGATTCAATTATCTACCAACAATATGGCGGAAGATATATTTGTCCATCTGGTGCCACAGAGCTAAAGAAGTTTTCTGACACAGCTGATTGTGTTACTTCGTAGCTTGCTGGTAGTTAAATGGATGGATGGCAACGGCTTCACCTTTTTTCAGCATTGGACAGTCTATCTAGTTGGTCTTTTATATTAATGCGAAAATGCTTGTTCTTCAAAAGATTAACCTTGATTAAAAACAACCCCTTGTTTCTTATTTTACTTTTTGGCTGAGCATAAATAAAATGTATCAACGTGACGTATAGTTTTCTTTGATTAATCCTTCTTTAAAGCAAATTTTAAACGTAAACTCCATCCCGTCCAAAGAACTTCGTAGGCATTCAAACTCCTCCCCTTCTTCATACATAGATATCTTCCGAAGTCAGGGATTCCATGTGTATTACTATTTTTCTGGTGTGTTCCAAGTAATTCTCTAATCAACTGCTGCTCTGTAAGTGGCGCTAGTTTCTGGAGCTTAAATTTGACATTAAGTAGCGGCACTTGCTTTATACTCCATTTCACGTACGGTGATTTTGTTCACCTAAACATCACAAAATACGTTCTATACTCAGGCAGTTAAAATTTTTCGGTTACAGAACAGAAAACCCACACTCGATCTAGGAAGAGAGAAACGTTTTCCCCTTTTATTGCTTCTGCAAAGTGACAAGAATTTCCAGATCAAATTTCCTTTTACAAGTAGTAAACTATAACTGCAAACCTTACTTGAAAACCCTAATACTTAGATACTACAAAACCTTAAAAATTCTTAGATATCTGTATCGAAAGATACAACAAGACATCGCTTGGAAGTGGAGAATTTATTTGATAGTACCGGTAATATAGATATGTTTACTGAAAACAAAAAACACAGATTAATTTTTCAACAATCTTCTATTTTTTTAATAATAGTGTGTCAGTCCGTCCTGAGTAATGAGTATAAGGATGGATTGGATTTCAAGCCTTGGAATGCATAACACCCATGACATTAAGTATATGTACAATTTTGCTTCTGTAAAATATAATTGAAGGTTAGAACATTTTTGATATATGTACAAGGATTAATGCGCAATTTTATTTGGACCAGTAAATATAAGTCACTTTTTTTGAGGAATTTTTTCAATCCTTTGTTTAAAAGAAAATGGCTATAATCAAAGTGGTTATTTTTGCTTATTTAACACTTTTATAGTGAAAAAATGTAAGAAACCAAAACACTTTTTATTCTATCACACCCGATTTTAAAATTTAATTAACATCTATGATCAGTTTCTACATAACTTAGCGCATTTTCAAAATCAATCACTCGATTTCATAATTGAATTTCGGAATTAACTCATTTCTGAGCTGGCGTCGCTCCCAGGAACAACAACAATAAATTATCCTGTCACTGCAAACAGCATATTTAATTAACAGTTTCGATATGATTACAACTCTCAGATAGCGTCAGACGTTCCGATATGTAACTAAACACGGCCTTAACGTCCTCTCAAAATAAATCGCCGAGTTTTCGCTGCATTAAAGTTATAATTAAATCACTGAAACAATAAAATTGTAATCAAAAATTTTCTTCCCCTCGGTTTTACCGGAATGCGTACAGCGAGCGCATTGTGAAATGTCGACCGCTGAAAATAATTAAAACTCTACTTATCGCATATGTTTTAAGTGTCATTATGAGAGAGGCAAAATTTATTTATTCAAGAAGGATCATCAGTATTTTCGTTTAAGCTCTCGTATCTGTTTTCTCTTTACATTAAGAGTATTTAGGCTGAATAAAGTATTGTTTTCTAATTGTGTCTTGGTTAAACCTTCCTATTTATGCAATGTTTTGTTTTTGTGAACTTACTTTAATAAATTCATTTAACCAAGATATACCACTTGTTTCGCACTATCCGGCTCAAAAAGATCAATATTGACGAAACTAGAGAGGCAATATGTTGCTCTCATTATGTTCCATTGAATTTCGTCAAGAACAACTTCTTTTGTATCTGGTTTACTAGAGTCTGAATATTTGAAAACATTCGAGTTGACTTATTGAATTACGCTTATCTAGTTAAGATTTGCTTATACCGAGTGAAGAAGAAATCACTAGCCTTTCTACTGTTATTTTGTAACGCTTAATTCAGTTCAATAAATAATAAACTGAAATAAAATAAATTAATTTGCATAATTTTTTAAGATGATACATAAAACAAAACTATGATCCATTTCTATACCAGTTTCTTCGTAGTATATGATGTCTACTAGTGTAGTGTATTTACTACACTACACTAATACACATATACTTCAGATATTTTACTCTTATTTATTTAAACTACAAAAAAGTACGTCAATACGTCAAAACAGTAAGTTTTAGAAATGAGCGTCGTACAAAAATGTGAACAAGACTATATTTTTTTTCAAAGCATTAAGTCATCAATGTATTTGAAATATTATTACTCGTGTCACAAATTTTGATATGAAACTTACACATGCTTGAAGAAAAGATACCAACTTTTATCTCACGTATCTATCAAACAACTCAACATATAAAATCGCCGCCAAACATAAAAATAATTCAGTCGATAGCTATCTTTTCACTAGGGAAGCTAAATCAACCTTTACCTTATTGAATAAAGTAATTATTAATAAATGTAGGAATTTTTCCAACTTTGACGATAAATCTGTGATGTGAATACAGATTACATATTTTAGGACAGAAATACATTTTCTCCTTCCGATAATATTCTATAAAATTTCAATACAATTACTCAGACATACGAATTTTTTTTCACATCCCAGACAGCACATAAGCTTAAATCAAGCTTGACATTTCTTTGAATTTGATATATTAATACAAGCTTGGTAGTTATATTCATATTAAGCTTGCAGCAAGCTTGGAGATTACAAAAAAATGAGTCGGCAAATATTTTCCCGCCGAATTTAAGTCATTTGAACTGTCAAGATTGAATACAACTTGATTACTGCTTGATTTGGAAATCCACATCCACATAACAAATAATTTATTATCAGTCATAAATGTACTTCACCATAGAATAAAAAAAAAGATTCTATATTTCCAAATACTGAAATTCTTCAAAATAAAATACAAGTATACTACAAAATTGATTTCAAAATCAGTCGTTTGTCTCGATTTTAGCCAATATTGCCCAACATGAGTGTTGCGATATTAAAAGTTTTAAAACGTGTGCTGCTTTTAAGTTTATATTACGCTTATTTCCCTATTAGTAGAGCCTACAAATTACGCATAACATTGTTTTAATTTTGATTCATCCCATTGAAAAATAAAAGAAACAGATCGGCATCAGCCAATACTGATCAATCTCGCCAAAAAACCGCGTGACAAACATGACAGTCTTTTCAAAGTTTAGTCATGTCACCGCGAGTGAGATTGGTATGGTGTTTAGGACGCTGGCTTCCCACACCTTAGGTTCCGAGATCAATTGCGGGCGCTAGACGAAAACAGATTAAAATAACTTGAGGTTCCAGCGTAGAGGGGGAAATGCGTGGAAAAAGAAAATATAAGGGGCGAGTTCGCTGACCGGTACTCCATTTATTAAGAATTTTTTTTAAAGTTTGAATTAAGCTTGCTATGTCAAGCTTAATGCAAGTTGGGCAAGTGTAAACTTGAAATCTTGATTCAAGCTTGCATTAAGCTTACACGCTTGAAATTTTCAAGCTTAATTCAAGCTTATTGACTTGATAAATCAAGCTTACTGCAAGTTTGATGCAAATTTGCTGTGCAGTCTGGGGTAATATATTTCCCTTCTGTTTATTAAGCATATTCGTCTGCTTTAGTTCTTATTTTCACTTTCATTTCATTTTTTTTCTTTCATTTTTTTTCTTCAATGTTGAGTCCAAGTTCATGTTGGATTTTATACAATACATTCTAATACCTAAATCCGTTATAAACATTGCGTTCATATCATTTGCCATATAAATCAATGTTGAAGTCCTAAGAAAGTTGGCCAAGCTGATTTTTTTTAGCAATTTAACTTAAATTGGTTTTAATAGTTGAGTAAATAATCAAAAATTTTTCCTTATAACAACTGAGAAACCAAAACGATATGAATTCCCGTATTCCTCTATTCTTCAGTTATTCTTATTTTTCTGTTCCCATTCGCGTTGTTTCTCAAAGTCTTGTAAATTCAGTCTGATTTCTGTATAATAAATGTATTTTTCTACTTAAACAATTTTTTCTTCATTATATGCATCCAAGATAGTTATGTTATTTTTCTAATAAAGATTTAACACTAGAACACCAGTGTTTGAGATATACTAAAAACCGCGGGTTGAATCAAATTGACCTATTTTGTAAAATTCACGTTGCAATGCAAAATGATATTGTATTTGAAGAATAATGATATTTTCCAGCTTTAACATTCATATTAAGATTAATACTGCGCCAAAAGTAAGAAAAAATTATTGTTACTATAATTTTTATTCAAACTGCTTCACTTGAGGTAGGTATACCTGAAACCGTGGAATGGTGCAAATTGTCCCGACTTGTAAAATCTCCACACTCGTGGAAAGTTTTGGTTCAAAATGGCCGACTCCACATTTTTAATTATATGTTAAAAACAAAAAAAATTAAGTACTTATTATTTTTTCAAATATTTACATTGGTAGATGGTTTAGGCCCAGTGTTCGAGCATAAAACGAGGATAAAGTTTTTGATGATTTTCTGCTAATGTAATGTGAATAGAATTTAGAATCCCTTTAAACGTCCTCCACCAAAGGCATCACCATGCGCCTTACTCAGACTGTTCTTGCGTAGTTTTGCCTTAATAATAAGCAAACAGACAATTCTTAGGATGTGCTTACATAATTTGTCATTTACGAAGGGATTTTAAATCTTAAAGACTACTTATATGATACAAAATGGACCTTTTCGGTTGCTTTCATGAACTACAAAATTAATATTTTAATACGTTAATTAGAAGTTTTAGCACCCCGCCTTGAAAATAAAGGAAGCCGCCCCTCTTTGTCCGCCCTCGACTAAACCCTTTTATACAAGTTATGTGATCCTATCTTTTGCAGGTAACATCTGGTTTGTTTTTCAGCGGACAATCTCATTTTTTCTTTACAATAACAATAATACAAATAATAACTTTCAGGATGTAACACCTTTTCATTCCTAGTACCAATTTATGATATTTTAACTCATTATGAACTCACAAAATGACAATTACATGACTCAACACTAATTCAATTATTTAGAGCTTACAAGCAAACTCGCTATCTACGGTATTGAGTTGTATTTCCTTCCTAGTTATAGGATGATATGTCTATTTCCCCAGCTAGTTCAAACTAAACGCAACACTCATTCAGGTATAATGACGTCCGCACAAACATAAACATGTAAGTAACTGTTGTTAGTACTGTTTTAACAAATTTATTTTTATGAATATCTCAACGAAATGTACAGATCTTATATCAAATATTTATGAACAAATTATATATTAAATAATAATGAAAGTATAATAACAGTTGAAAATTGAGAAATAATAATAATAATAATAAAAGAAAAATTAACAACTTACTGAACGTTTTGTGTCTGATATAATTTCATACAAAACAGCTTGTTTCATTTTGTTTCAAGGGCGATAACTTCATTTCATTCCTATCTGTATACAAAAGTTTGTGAAATATTTTTTATATAAGAATATCTTTTAAATAATTTGTAAATCCTGAGTCAAGCGCACGAAGGTATCAAACTTGAAAATATGACAATTGATCTATGGATTCTAAAATACCTAACGTGGTGGGAAAGCCACGAAGGAATTGAAAGGATCCTATCTTTTTCTACGAAGTTGTACATAACAACAAAATTGCTAAATACTTTCCGTCAAAGCGCGCTTTGGCATAGATGTCTGCGTGCATGAACAGTAGCATTTATTGCTCGTTTCAAGGGAACGAAATAACCAATCCAAGTCGGTTTCACTAAGAAAAGTAGTGATACGCTAAGATGGGAATCTGCAGGAAATATATTTTAAGGGAACTGACTTTTGTGATTCTGCTTCCGATTCTTTGAATTCTTCTGTTCCGGTTTCATTCGCGTTTTTCATTTTAAGAAAACCAAACCGCGAAGCATTTTTGAAAAGCTTGATAATATTTCTCAAAACGTGCATAGTAAAAAGGCGTTTAAACATCCTCTCACCTGCAAGTTTCTTAAAATCAAAGCAAACTTGACGCCTGTGAAAATTCACGGAAGTTTTTCATAAGTAAAAGGGAAAACGTATCCAATTTATTCAGAAAAAAAAATATTCTCAGTACATCAAACTGTTTTGAGTACGCCTACAAAATTTAAAAAAAAATAAATAAAAATAATCACTTTTTCTGTTAAAAAAATGTTTTTATGAGCGCTTCGTGATATTTGTGAGTTTAAAAAAATGTAATGCATCTTTAAAAAATTGACTAATAGTTATCTATTTTTGAAAATAACAGTGAAAGTGCTAATTTTATGAGATTTCACAGCAAATGAGGCTAGTGAAAATATAAAAGGAAAATGCCAGAATCTTGTCCTAATTCTGATCGAGAGGATGCGTGAAAGTGTGAACTCTTATATGTGAAACACCAGAAATCTTAAAACGAATTACAGGAAGAATAGTGCATAGAACTCTCCATGCATTAAAAATATAATATGACATATAAATTATTCAATAAATAGTCATAGCTCATAATTTATTTAATAAGTGAACTCTAAACTTTATATATTAAGACTTAATAACTGAGAAAGTTTAATTGTCTCTCCTTTGTTGCGCTACATTACTACGAATTTCTAGGTCGTGTTTTATCAAAATTAAACCTATTATCTTCTTCCTAGAAATTATTTTTCAGCAGAGTGTAAATTCGCTTAAAGTGAAAAGAAGAAAAAGCTCAGCATTTTTTTGTAATGGCTATCATTATTTTTTTACTTGTTTGCATATTTTGAAAATCTGCTTTTAATTACAAAAGGTCGTATTTTAGGAATAAAAAGTAATTGGCTTTTTTCCCCTAAAGGTTTCTTTAACAAATACTTCTAATTAAACCATTGTTTAATCCTGAATGTTTCTACAATAATCAGGGATTTTCAAAGTATTTTCTGTTTTTTGTCTTTCTTATTTTAAATAATTATCATTTGCTAGTCATTTGTTGTCGTTTAAATATTTAATATTAATCTTACATTTATAATCACATTTTCAATATTTTTACCGAAATTTACATTTCTATGATTTAGTATGTTGTTTAAATAAATTATTTTATTATACTATTATAAAAACTTAATATTTAATGTTTGCACTTGCATAGTGAACAAGTTCTTTTTCTCTTTCTTTAAAAAATAGTCTCGTTCTTTAGTATTATGTTTTTTTTTAATTATAAATAACCTAAAATGTGAAGTAACGCATTTATTTACTTTAATATGTGTACTTTCATACAAAATTTGTATGCTTACTGGTATCAGGAATAAATTTACCTCAACCGAGATTTACAGAATTATAAGTATATGGCTATATTGTAACAAAAACTCTCCACGATAATAACTATCTTTGGAAATGCGTTACTCAAGACTTAAATATTATTATCTTAAAATAGTAATGAATATTAATTTATCAAAGAACGACCGATACTTTCCGTTAAGTGGCTACCGTTAGTGTTTAAACGAAAATGTTTGCGGCTAAATTAAATTTGCTACTGGTGAGAAGAAGCTTAAATATTGCATATTCATGGTAATAACTCTGACTATAATTAAGTTAACATGAAAAAATAACGATTCAGTATTTTAATGCTGGCACCCTCTTTATAGAAAGATGTTAACTAACATTAATTGTTCATTAAATCAAGCGTGAAATTCATCAAGCGACTAACATAAAAATCAAGCGACTAACATTAATTGTTCATAAATCAAGCGTGAAAAAGTCACTAGATATGTTAATGTAACAGTGAGGAATCACAACACTACCGAAAATGTGATGAATTATGTGATGGACATACACAATACATATTAAATTAAAAATCTTTTAATTAAACTCTTTTGAAGTCAAATTGTAGGATTCCGCACATTTCTTAAGCCGTGATCATTCTACTTAACAATTTACCCCAAAATTTGGTTAAAAATCAAGTTTCTTTCCTAAATATTAAATAAAATCTGTTGAATTCTGAATACTTTGACATCTTATTTTTAATATTACGCCAATTGTATCACGATATATTGTAAAATTTATTCATACATTCAGCGCAACATCATTGACAACGGTAAACTCTTTATATCATTTTTTCTCCATGTTCATATTTTCCTCACTTTCATGTGCTAAGGCTTTTTGTATTTGAGATAAAATATTTAAATTTTTTTCTACATATTCTTTACTGCATATCTGATAAATATGGGCATGGAATTAGCCTTCACCTTTTCTTTACTTCAGAAATTATATGAATATATATATATATATATTGTTTTACTCTGTACATATCTGTATAAAAATTATATTAAGCGTTATATTGAATGTATCTAAAAATCAATGCTCAGTCTTATTTAATATTTATTTGAATTTTTTTCAATCGAACCGAAATCTTTATATTTTATGTAGCAGAGATAAAAAAAAAAAAAATATTGTTTTTTGAAGTAAAACTTCATTAGTCGCGACTAGGGAGTAACTCAGATTTTTTTCTGACGGAAGTAACGCTCAGTAAAGGAAGTGACGTATATGTCATATACTCCACGCTGACCCTGAAAAAGAAGAACCTCTGAAAAAATTACCTTTTCGACCGCTGCACTGCTTTACTCTTTTATGCGTGATTACAGGCTTCAGATGTGTTTTAATTACATGATTGTTTTATAATACTATTTCGTAATGAATATAGGCAATAGTTTCGAAGTGAAGTGATATTATTATTTGTCAAATGCCAGTAAAATGGGCCGTTAAGCCATTAAACTCCTAAATACTTTGTATGTCATGTCCGTTATTACTTTGCAAAGAAGCTGTATTTTAAGAAATGTTAGTAAATTTAGAAGAATGTAGTTTGTGTGAACGCAATATTTATAATGATAATATAAAAACGGTTTAAGAACACGGGTATGTAACACCATTTCGATACAACGATAGATGCTGTATTTTCAAAAAAAAAAAAAAATTAGCAAATTTAGAGAGTAAAATTTATATTTCACACTATAGTTACCACAAACCTATAATTTCATACATAAACAAAACTCGGCTGTTGAAGCCTCGTCAGGGGGAGATCCCCCGAGCCCCCTAATTTTTTAATTTCATTATTGCCATATTAAAACGATATTAATTGACTATGTCATTTTATCTCCCATCTTTCTTGTATTTCGCCTGGTAACCCTACGTTGAAATTTTTAGGATTGTAACCCATTTATAGAAAAATACATGTACGTAAGCTGTACGTAAGCTGTATAAAAATACTATTCTACAGCTTACGAAATATTGTAACAATAGATTAAAGCTGTTGTGAACTAATAGTATTTAAATATATGTAAAAAATACATGTGGTGCATAATCTACAGCTTACGAAATAGTGTAACAATAGATTAAAGTTGTTGCGAACTAACAGGGTTTAAATATATGTAAAATTATGTCGCATTTTCGGGACACACTTTTCGGACAATTTTCAATACAGGGGGTAAGAGATAAAATGACATTGTCATTAAAAATTATGATGACATTCAATCATTCTTTTTTCCAATGAATAATATGAATATAACATTTATAAATCTTTGTAAAGTACATGAATAATAAATATAATTAAATTATAATGGGATATTTATTTTAAGATATAGTTTAATTATTTCAGTGATATATGTCATAAACGTCAAGAAGTTTTACTTCAATCGCGCGTAAATATTACACGCACACACTTTTTTATTTAAATATTACGTAAATGTGCAGTTTAAAATTATTTATTATTCCAAAATCCACTTTTATTTGAAAAATTAAATTAATTAGTTCAGCATTTGTACGATATTTTTTAATGTAAAAAATGTATCGAAATTGTAAACAGTTCCCTTAATGTAGAAACTGCATGTATCAATAATTTTAAGGCAAGAAAAAATAATACAAAATACGAATAACGAATGAAAATAATGAGTCAGCATAAACTTTTATTTTGCAGGTTATACATACAGTCCTATTTTATCTGTGTTTAAGTATGCGTACATGATTGTTACTTGATTTTAATTTATTAAAAAAACATATTTCAAGTATTTTTACCATGTAACGGGTAAAAGTAAAATAAATGTGTCCAAATAGCACGATAACTGAAAATGTAATAGAATTATATTTTTTAACTAAAATAAACTCAACATTATTTTTTTTACTTTAAGCTTAATTAGTATATAGTAAAATATTCTATAGGATTTCTTACTTAAGAACAATTTTATAAACACTATAAACAGAAAACAGTGACTGAAAGAAAACAAATAAATTGTTCAGTAGAACATTTATTACGCATTGCTACTATAAATGTTCGTTTTATATTTTCAACTTGTAGTTTAACTTAATAGAACAAATCGAACTTCGTGCGTAACTTTGAAAGAATATATTCCTTAATTTTAATCTGTTCTTGAAAATTAAAGATACAATCGCAAGTGTGATTACTAAATTGCATTAGCGCTAAATTAATTAAATTAGACACCTTCATTGACTGATTAGTTAAATCTTCAAGTCTGTTTTACGGGGAAAATGAATGATGATTCTTGACAATTTGAAGCCTTGGACATATTTGTCGGTATTTTGTGTATAGATCAGCAGCTTTAATACAAAATTTACATTAAAATCAAAACTTATTTGCTTAAATAGAAGTGTACTTGACGAATGACATTTCAAACCAGTTCATAATGCTATCTAACAACATTAGTGGCAGTCTCTCAAATCTGCATAAAAATGTCTTTAGATAAAATAACGTAATGGTACATGATGATGTTTCATATTCCCGTTTTTCAAAATATATATGTGAGGAGAAAGGTTTTATCTTTCCTTTTAGGGTTTTTTTTTTCTTTTTTTCTTTGTGTCACTCAAAAAGACTTTAGGTTGAGATATTACGAGTGTATTTTTGAAATATGGACGTTTGATAAATGGTTCGAGAATATTTCAAAGAATTTGTTTGCTGGATATGCGCATATGTAATTTTAAAGTTACACATACATATATCTATGCGTGCATATATGTAAAATACATGAAATGAAAATAAGATAAAGTTTACAAAAAGTAATCCTTGTTGTGCATTGTTTTGCGTAGAATGGAATGTTATGAAAAAGTCGATCATAGTTTCAAATAAAATCCTCCTTAATAGTAGCATAATATGCTAATGAGATGTATGTATGCATGCATGTTCGTTATAGTCGGCTGGACAGTTCGTCGAATCTGGACCAAATTCGGCACACTGGTTGATTTGATAAAGGAAAATCCAACGCCCTAAAAAAATTGAAAGATATTAATTAAAAACTGAAAAAAATGCGCATCTTGGTTGCCGTATTTCGTGAATTTCGTCAGCATAAAATGATTCATGCTTTCGCAACATCACAGAAAATATATTATAAAGTATGCTGTATGCTGAATCTCAAGCATTTGGAAAACATGAATTTGGAATTATAAAGTTAAAATGCATGAGAAACAAATATGCGCATTGCATAAAGTTCACCATTTTCAAATATCAAGTAAGCTCCCTTGGATATGAGGAGTTTAAAATTATAGATGGCGCGTTTCTTTCTAAAACGTGTATAACCATGGCAACTTTCTGAGAATACATGGTAACCCTTGTGAAAGCAGCCATTTTGATCCACTGTGCTATAATTTAACCAAGATATGATTGCGCCTAAAAGAAAATTCTAGCATTTAGATTTAAAAAATAAATCATTTTAGATTTCCAATGATTTATTTTACCCTTATCAAGTGAAACTTTGGTTATACAGTGGAACCTGCCTAATGTGACCACCCTCGGGAACAACAAAATTGGTCACCTTATACAGGTGGTCACCTTACAAAGGTAACACTTTAATAAATTTGTTTATGCTTAAAATACAAATAACACTTGCACGAACACTCTACAGTTTATTTATAACAAGATACAGTTTGATGTTGCAGTTGCATATCAAACTGTATCCCCCGACCACAATCTATCATCTACATCCAAAATTTAATGAAACTTCTCGATAGCTAAAGGATAAAAAAAATTCATTACGTTGAGTGAGGAATGTGATGGTTCTCTAACGGCGGACGAAGAAGCTCTGCCATTTTGAGGTCGTTTAGCTGCCTCACATAATGTTCGTTTAGTATAAATTTTGACTCGGAGAAGGTAGAACGTTCCTTTGCATTTCAGTCGTCAACTGTCTCCAACATCTATTGATTGTGTGTATAAAACATTAGTGTGAAATATTTACAGTGGTTTAATTTGTCTTGCATTGACTCAATGGTTACCCAATGGCCTGCTTGCCTTAACACCAGAATAACTGCCACATCGGTATTTGTTTAACAGTATAACATGCATGTCGTAATCTTTACGGTGAAACATCCAAAGAACCTGGCGAATTTTATTCAACACCATGCTGTGATATGCCGGGGGTATAGCGACTCGAAATTCGGCAGTTCTGTGTGTTCACAATACCACCTAGCAGGGCCCTTGCTTAAAGGGGTTTGACCCCCGCCCCTTACGCTCGCAAAATTCTATTAAACGTGGCAAAATTAGTGAAAAAAAATAACAGAAACGATAATTTACTTTCTGTTTCTGGTACACTTCGCAAAATTACGCAAATCTAGTTGGTATATTTATAAAGTTAGTAATATAGTTGATAAAAAAATAAGTAAGTTGGTAAAATCCGATATCTGACCTGCCGAAGCTTTTTTCTCATTCTGATAAGAGTTCAGCAATCAGTACGAGTTATTTTTTGTTTAGCGACATGTTTACTGAAGGCGAATGATTTCTTTGAATCTTATGTATCCCTCATACAACATAATTAAATGAGCAACTCATTTGCCTATGGTTTTATCTGTATATGGTCGTCTATTAGCAAAGTTTGATCTACATAACATACATTTGAAGTTTCATTTGGATCTGTTCAGTAGAACAGCAGCTAGTAGTCGCTTATTAAAGTCGCTTTAAATTTAATTACCTTCAAATTTCTATAATCTTAGAAAAAAATAAATTAGTACTGTGCTTTTTAATATACCTATAAAAATGTGTTGTATATTTAAAAACAAATTAAGTACAAGCTATTTCAATTAAAATAATTTAACTTTAAGGAAATATGATGCATTAAAAGAACTTTTTTCGAGAACAAATTACATTCTAAATCACTCATTGGAATTAAGAAATTTTGTAAACTCTTCCTTGTTTCATTATTTATTTTGAACTTTCGGGGATATTTAGATTTGAGCATTACGCTAAATGTAATATGGCGATGCAAAATTTTGATTAATAAAATGCATCGTTGAAAGTTATTATAAATCAAAATGTGAACAGATCTTTTAGTTTTTTTCTTCATAAATTACTGAATTATAAAACTCAAATTTTTCAATAGAAAATATTTACATTTCTTGTAAAAGGCATATTAAATTCTTGTACTTACTTCTTTTAGGAAAATTACGTTTTAAAAAGCACTGCATTTTATTTATCTCTTTAAATCGTATATAAAATTTCCATTGCTCCATGATTTATTTTACAAATAAATCCATTTTTAAAATGTAAAAACATGTTTTATATTCCCTTTGTTAAAAAGTAATTGGATTACCAGTTTATGTAAATTTCGAAATAGCAGATCTTCTAATGTATATTTCTGAAACATTTACTGAACGACAATTTTAATTCAAATAAAATCAGTATTTATAAATTTTTATTTCTTTTAATTGTATTATGATTATTGTTATGTTATTGGGATAATTTTAATAAATGTCCTGCTTGATTTTTTAAAACTTTCGTAATCTATTCTCCCAAATGTTGAAAAATAGAAGAATAGGTATGAAAATTCATTTCCTTCAGTTTAAAAAAAATTCCATTTCATTTTCACAACAGAAATGTAACTTTCTTATTAAATTTTAGAAATGAAGATTGTCGAAACAAAAATATTTTCGTGAAAACTTTATTGTTTAAAATTTTATTTGCATTTAATATGCCTGCAGTGAGGTATTTATTAATTCTGAAACAGAATTCAAAATAAAATGCTACGTTGAAGTATATTTCTGTGAAATATAATAAAATGTCATGTATTTATTTTTTTAATTAAATTTTAAAAATTAAAAATTTTATTACATTCTCATAAATACATAAATTATTTCATGAAATAATGTCCATAAATAAAGAACGAGGATAAACTTTCTTTTTTTTCTGCACTTTTGAAATTTTCAGTAAAACTGTCTTTTTTCTTAAAGTAGAAAATATTCTGTCGACATTTTTTTTTTCTAGATTTTTTTGTGAAATTGATAGATATTTTACGATTACGTGGAAGTATGTTCTTAAAAACACTTTCATCGGAAAATAAAAAACTAAAATTAAAGTGAATTTCCAGGTTTGTGGTTCGTTCAGAGTAGTTCGGTATATATTCGACAGATTTTAGCAAGGCTTTTAGCGCATATTTCATGAGCTGCAGAGAGGGCTACATTAATTTAAACATCAACATTTTATGTATCATCAGGTGGTAAAATTCTGATGTCAACTGCATGATTTCCTCCCGAAGTAATTCTTGTCGACCGTTTCTTCAAAATTGAGTCATTTTTATTTCCTTGTACAAAGTATCAGGAAGTAATGCGATCGCGAAAAATTTCAATAGCAATATTTGGACGAGGAATCGAATTTGACTACCTCTAAATTTACTTTCAAGCGTTTTTGTGGGACATCTGATCGAAAGCATCTATGTTGGTTCATATAAATGCATGCACAATCCATTTTGACCGTCCCCAATTTCGACTAGTTTTTTCTTGACGTCTGTACGTACGTATGTATGTAACTCGTATCTCAAACACTATTAATCTTGGAATGTTGAAATTTGATATTTAGGATTGTTGTAACATCTACTTGTGCACCTCTCTTTTTGGTTCAAATCGACAGGATAGTTTAGTTACAGAGCCAACCAAAAGATTTTAAATAAATTCCGCTCTATGGGCAGAAATGCATTAAAGCGCATTTTGAAGATATTAAGTCATTTCAAAAGCTCAAAACGCTAGCAACGCTCAAATGATTTCCAACACATTATGGTCAAAGGCAGTTTTAGAGGCATTTATCCATTTCAAGCACAAAACAACCCTACCTTATAGTTCGGTAATGCTCCGATGTAATAGTCCGACGACGGACATGTGCCTCTCACGAAAAGTGCGGCACAAGTTGCGAAGCTTGGCGACTTATGTACATATGCATGTAAGTAGTTCACATATCTCAAAACTTCTTAGTAGTAGATTGTCGAAATTTTATATATAAGACTGCTGTAACATCTAGTTGTTCACATCAATTCTATCTACTGGAATGATTATTTACATGACCGCCCAAAAAAATTTCAATACATTTTAGTCTATGGTCATCTTCGTATTATGTGTGTAGTCAGTCATTGTTTAAGTCATAGCTAAAATCTTGCCAACTATCATTAACCTTGGCGAGTTTTTCCAAAATATTGCCAAACTGGGCACTAAAATAATTACGTATTTCGTATAACTCTAAAACTGTTTACCGTAGAATGTTGAGACTTTGTATTTGTATTGTATTGTAGCATACAATTGTGCAACTTTTTTTTTGATTGCAATCGACTGAGTAATTTATTTACAGGGTCAACCAAAAGACTTTAAATACATTAAGGTGCATGGATGCATTCAATTCATTGAATGCCTGTTGTAAATTAATAATTTGGCTATCCGTAGAATCTCGCAAACTATCTCAACTATCTCTGAAACTATCTCAAATTAAACTAGCTGCTTTTTTGCGAAATATCGCCAAACTGAGTGAAATCTTTCAAATTGAATCCAATTCGGTGATATCTCAATGTTTGTCTAGAATTCCGCTTAGTATGATTGCAGTATTTTATCTCTTTCAAACAAAATAAATGTAGATAAAGTGCACTGAAAATATTTGTGATTTAATAGACGTACAAGGAAGTTATATGGTGTCCACATAGCATTTTTTTTACTTCATTATACTTCGTACCAGGAAGTAATATGATCACGTAAAATTTCGGTATAAGGATTTTGACGAAAAAATCGATTTGGCTATCTCTAAATTTGCATTTAAGCGTTTTGCGAGACAGCTCATCGTACGCGTGTATGTAGAAAAAGACGGGGTAAGATGGCGAACTTAAGCAACTGTGATTTCTACTGATCTCTGTGAATGAGTGTGAGAACTGCGATTTTGGCAAGAACCTCTTTCATACCTTGTCTTACACCACGAATTTTTTCACTTACATGCTTAAACTTTTAAGGGGAGAAACAACGGTTCTCCCAAAAAAGGTTATTAGGTAATTTTCGTCATCTTTCCCCAGCCATGGGGTAAGATGACTAATAGAATAGGATAAGTTGGCGAACCGTTACACCGGGATGTTAATTAACATTTATGAATACTATTATCAAATAATTTTCATACGAAACAGAAAAAGATGCATTTGAATGTACAGTTCGCATTTGTAAGGTCTTTGGCTGGCTTCTCTGCGATCCCATCCGGAACACTTAGCGTGAGCGCACTTTAAGAACTGATACCAAAGTTCATCCTTGCCTTCTTCCACGTATATGATGCATACTTTATCAGTTTCAAAATCCTCCAAGTCTATGTTATCTTCAGTGTCGATGTACGGTACAAAATAAGATCATTCATCATCAGAAGATGATGAAAATTTCAAATGTGGTCGTGGTTTCTTCATTGTTCCTTTCTTTTTGTTTGTATTTTTAGTTCTCTCTCCTGTATGTTTCTTCCAGAGCTTGTTAAACGAGAGTTCCTGGAAACAGAAGCACTCTTCTCTCAAAATTTCAACTACCTGCATTTAATTGTCTTAGTTATGTCTAATTTGTTCTTAATAACGGAAAAGAAATGAAAAGTGGAGCGAATATATTTTTAAAAAAAGTTTGTGGGATAAAATGACGAACTGAAAATTATTCGTCTTCTTTCCCCGTTGGGAATTTCGTCATATTTGCCCTTCACGTCATTTTTACGAAACTAACGTTTATGAGTAACTAAAAAAATATCTTTAAACATGCATTTACTATGAATTTGTACTTAAAAAATTGCACATTCAGAATATTTTAGTGAAAACCTAAAAAGATGCACCGTAGAATCTTGATTCCTTACATTGCGACAGTCAAATATTAGTCGAGCACTTTCCGAAAATGAACTTGTGTTTATAACTTCCTCTGAACGGCAAGTAAAGGTGGTTATGTTTGTGCTAGAGTTAGTTCACCACGACGGGTTTACTATGCTGGTCGAGACGTGCTGTGATGTGTGATTACCAGAGAGAAATCATGAATTCGTCATCTTACCCCGCCCTCCCCTATGTTCATATAAATAAATGCATGTACAATGTATTTTGACAGACCTCAGGTCTATTTTGGGAAGATTTTCCCCAACGTCTGTACGTACGTATGTACGCATGTACGCATGCATCCTCGTACGTATGTACGCATGTCACTAATCGTCGTAGAATGCTGAAATGTTATAGTTAGGATTGTTGAAACATCTAGTTAGTTGTGCAGCTCTTTTTTGGCTCCAATCGACTGTATATCTTATATACAGAGCCACCCAAAAGATTTTCCATTCATTACGCTCCATAAGCAGAAAATCATTAAAGCGTAATTTACAGATATTAAGAGCCACCACAAACGAATGAAAGTGTTATATGTTGTTAAGGACTACGAAATATGAATATCTCCGTCGTAACTTTAGTTCTTCTAAAAGAACACTCAAAAATGTTCCAACATATTACGGTTAATAACGATGTTAGAGATATTCATTCATTTCAACCAAAATACCCTTCTACCATACAGTTAGATAATGGTCTGACGACCGTCATGTGTCTCCCTCAAAAATTGCACCAAATGGCACTAAGCTTTGCGACTTTCGGTTTACGTATGTGTATGTAACTCGCTTATCTCAAAACTGTTAGTCCTAGATTGTTGAATTTTTACATGTAAGATTGTTGTAACATATACTTGTGCACATCGTGTTTTCTTTCCAATCTACTGAGGAGTTTATTTACGGGACCACCCAAAAGAATTTTAAAATATTATAATATCTGTGAACATATTCAATGTATTATGACTGTTATCAGCGATTGTTTGGTCTGTGCCTAAAATCTCGCCATTTGTCATCGACCGTGGCGAGTTTTGTCGAAATAATCGCCTAAAATAATTTTTAATAATCGCCAAAAATAATTTAAATAATTCTAAATTTTTAACTGTAAAATATTGACATATGCTCGGAATAATGAAATGCAGTTCGGAAAAGCTGCAATCCGGATTATCCGATTCCGGTTAATCGAGAGTCTACTCTAATCGAAATTTAAAATCTGAAAGTATTTTAGATTTTTGTTTTTTCGTATATAGTATAGTTAAAGAAATTCTTTGAAATAAAACTTAAAACGTGCAGACGTTTGCAACATTTTGTTACAATTGACTCCAGTTTCCGCAATGTACAGGGTGATTATATTTGAACTTCTCCTGAAAAGAAAATTCAGCTGCTGAAACAGGCGAGCATATATCCATCAACCTTGACATTCGAACTGTATACAAGATACATTCAATAAAGTTTTTAAGGAAAAGTTTAGGTCAAAAAATGTCCCCTAATAATAATTTGAATGAAGAAACAGCAAATTCCACAAGGGAAATATCTAATTCGATGTGTACAGTTTATTACGACATTAACCCAATAGTTTCCCAAGATTTATTAACTGATTTAAGTCCTTTATTGAGCTGAGCGTCAACTAATAGACAATTTTTGAAGTAAACTTTTTTAAAACTTCTTTTAATGCATCTCGTGTACAGTCCGTATGCCATAGGTTGATTTCCACTCACCCGTTTCAGTGTCAGAATGTTGTTTTTTTTTGTTTATAGAGGAAGTTTAATCATAACTGACCTATTAAAAAAAGGTTTTTTTTAAAAATATTACTCATACTGCATTACAACTTGAATCTTTATCCACTAACAAAGAAACAACTGAAGCAATAACACAAGAATACAATACTCTATCATTTAAATGATTCTTCTGTGAGAAATGATGAGGAACAATTTAGTAAATGTCTTTCGTATAAATTCTTTTTTTTTTTTGGGTGGGGGGAACAAAACTTCATAACGCACTTATGTCGTATCTTCTTTCGTACAACGGTAACAGAAGAATGGATGGATTGTTTTCTTCTGAATACTTTTTTCTTCCTATTGAAACAATTTCAAAGATAAAATAATTGCACTTTAAGAATTGCTGTGGAATGTAAGAACAGAAGTGCTCCATTATTATTTGCAAGTTCGTTTCGTTTATAATTTAGTGTAATTGTATTCAATAGCACTCACGTTTCAAAAACTTTTTACTCGCATTCTTTTTATCTTCCCTTTGTATATTTTATTGTATTTGATTAAACATACAGGCAATATATTTTAGAATTTGATATTTTAAAAGCATGTTTAAAAGATTGTTCTAGAAAGCAAATATATGACACTCGAGTCTTTCTTCTGATTTGTTAAGTTTGAGGAGAAAAAACTAATCAGTAAATTTAATTAATTCAAAACATATTTAAATAATTTCTTTGTTTTATGAGAGCATTAACTGTAATCATCAATAATAATTAGCAAAATTTATTATAAATAAGATTATTTACATTTTTTGAAAATAAATTGTATAAACGTTAGTATTGAATTTGATTTATGTATTATTATAATAAAATTCACTAGAAACATATATCCACTCGCACAAGGTTTTGAAACAATGAATGAGGGCAAAACTGGTATTCATAAATATTACTGCGAACGCATTTTAGAATAATTTTATATTAAAAAGCGATATTTATTGATAAAGGTTATATCATTTGAAATTTAGCATATTATTAGAAGGTGTTTTATGCTTTTCATATCCCGTTTAACAATACAGAATACTGAGTTTCAGTGTCAAATTTCAGATATATATATACACTGTCTACCAATAAGTATTTGGACACCTATGCAAATGACGAAATCTGCATTCCTGAGGTACGTCACGGCCTCCGCCGGTATATATCGTGTAGGAAAAAGCATCGGCATGAGTCGCATGCAGTTCGGAGCTCTCTGATTTCGAGAACGGTATAATTATCGGGTATCACAAATGTGGCCGATCCTTAAGGGACATATCTAGCGATCTGAAGTACCCAAAATCGACAGTGGCCTATGTGATTAAGAAGTGGAAGGTGAACGGTGATTGTCGGAATGTGCCCCGAGTTGGCAGACTAACGAAACTGGGGGATAGAGACCGTCGAGTGCTGTCCAGAGAAATTAGGAAGAACCGCACCCAACCGATGGCCCACATCCGCGAGGATTTTCAACAGACATCCGGGAGTATTGTTTCAATGAATACCATCCGTAAGGAAGCACATCTGCTTGGGTTTCATGGTCGTGCTGCTGCCCATAAGCCTTTGATCACAAAGTCCAACCTCGCTGCTCGGTTAATGTGATGCAAAGTACATCGAAATTGCACCGAGATCAGTGGAAACGGGTTCTTTGGAGCGAAGAATGAAGGTTCACCCTTTACCGTTCGGATGGCAGGGTCTGGATCTGGGGTCTGCCTGGAGAACGTCTCCTGCCAGAATGCATTGTGCCCAGGGGCGTAGCCAAGGGGGGGGGGGGTTAGGGGGGTCATAAGCCCCATGAGGAATTTTTTGCTATACAAAATGTATATTCTTCACTCCCTTATCACACACATGTATGCATATATGTGAGTTGCAGTAGTCGTAACCCCCCCCCATGAAAATTTTCTGGCTCCGCCCCTGATTGTGCCAACAGTCAAGTTCGGCGGAGGTGGAATTATGGTCTGAGGGTGTTTCTCCTGGTATAAACTGGAACCCTGGTCCCCATTCATGGTAAGCTCAACGCCGATGCCTGCTGCACTATTTTGGATGACAATGTGCTTCCTACGTTGTGGTAGTTTTACGGGTTGGACCCCTGTTACTTTCAGGACGACAATGCCAGTTGTCATGTTTCTAGGTTAACCAAGGCATGATATGGCGCCAATGGAGTTCATGGAATGGACTGGTCTGCCCAGAGCCCAGGCCTGAACCCTATCGAGAACCTCTGGGACGAGTGGGATCGCCGAATTAAGGGGTGCACTACCCGTCCAAAATCGGTTAAGGAACTTCTATGTCTACTCCAAGCCGAGTGGAAGACAATACCACTAGCCGCAATACAAAGACTTGTAGAAAGTATGCCCCGGAGGGTTCACGCTGTAATTGCCTCTCGTGGAGGCTCTACCAACTACTTATTTTGAATAAAGTTAATTTTTCTTTTCTATCACAGGTGTCCAAATACTTATTGGTAGACAGTGTATATTGGTATATACATATACAATTAAACAAAATTTCAAAAGATTCTTTACAAAATTTATTTTGCCAATTATGTAATGTCCCAGGGCGACTGAATAATACAAGGATCACAAATTTTATTAAAAATGAATTAAAAATTATTATTCTATATTAAAATAAATTTGATGTCGTTATGAAATCCAATTTTCGTAGAAAATACCATAGTTTATAGAAAGGATAAAAAATGTTTGAGGTTTCAACGCTTCATTAAGATGGATTATTAAATGGGGCATGAACATAGCGTCTGCGATTTTCCCGTGCTATGCACCTCCGAATAGTGATAGTTTTTAAACAACCTTTTATCTAACATAACAAACATGCTGTTTAGTGATATCAATTCAAATTACAGTAGCACTGTACTTTTTTCAACATTTTGGCAGTATATTTTCAGAGTGATCAGTGTATGCTTAGTAATATCTTCATAAAAAATATTTAAACAAAACGTATTATGCTTTCATCTCTGGACATAATTATGTGTATTTACATTGAGGTTTACGTAGATGCCTCGTATCACATACCGACAAGTTCTGATTGCAATTAAAAATTTCATTTATGTAAATAATTTCTTTTATATACGTGGCAAATAAATTTACTTTTAAAAGAGTTATTGATTGTTAATTATTCATGCTTAGCCAAAATGCAAATCACCGGTTTCCAAGACAACGCAGAAACTGTATCGTAACCTCTTCTATGCTAATTAGATCGACAGCTTGAAACATGATACTAAATTAGTCATACAGTTACCTTTAAAAATTTTATTGATATAGTAACTGGATAAAAGCCAAAGTTAAGTGTTTGTTCATGCTGCTTAAGTTTGGTATTCTAATGTGCTAATTCATGAATTTTCATTGATACGGAATGTTAAAAATTCTTTTTGTACACATCTTTTAACTGTTCTTAAAATACCTTTAGTAAATCTAAACGAATTATTTATTTTTATCCATACGGATCTATCAACGTGTGATTTCTTTCGATTAACATGTACTGTTAATGATATTATTGTAATTTTTTAACGAAAATTTAATTAAATTGTAATGCACATGTATGCCGAAAATTTTGCTTCTTGTTATCGATATTTAATATTTAACTAGCGATATCGATATCAAATAATTTTTTTTAAAATTTATTTAGAACAAAAGTTATTTACCTCAGAACAACACTAAAAAATAAGTAAATAAAATAAATAAATAAATAAATGAAGGTGTTTTTTTTTTTTGGTGGGGGGTCAACCCAACCGTAATTTTAGTTCCAAATTTCAATACATATCTTTGCAATTTTGTCACACTTCCTGTATTCATAGTATATTATATTTTATTACAGCATTTATTCATCAATCACTATATACGTATACCGTAAGTATACTTTACTTAACACTGTAATAGTAATTACCTTACACATTAGAGAAGAATAGGCGAGTCTCAGCTCGCAAAACATCTGCAAATCTTTGTCCCGTCTTGCAAAATCCCTATACTAGTAATTCCGTATCTAATCAATTAATACAAAATATTTCTGTAGATTTTACTGATTATTTCTAATATGTGTTTAACTTACCTTTTAGATGAAAATTGGTAAATTTAAAAGAAAAATGTAGAACCCGTTCAAAAGTTATATATTTTTTAAAATTCGAAAAAGTCGGGATTTTTGCATGGTATAACAGTCCTTAAGATGATGAAATTCGAGACCATTGACTTAGAGAATTGAAATTTAAGTCATTTTGTTCAGTGTAATGAGGACTTTCATAAACTACATAATGTAAAAATTTCAGGTGAATAACATTTTAAAATCTAAATTTCAAATTTTTTATCTTTAACTAACAATAAAAATCAAGTGTAGCAATTATAATTGAGGTATTATCTTTTACGTTGTTAACAAGCAAATTATTCGTAATTTTGTTTATTGTTTAAAATACAAAAATATAAATAGTAGGGGAAGGTGGCCAAAAATGATGTCTTTAAGGTTTAAGCTTGTATAAAATAGCATAAAGTTTTAAATAAAACTTTGGCACTTTGTTATCATATTTTACACTGCATTCTGCATCATCTTTTGATAAGATTTTAAAAGCACACTGAGTAATAAAAGAAGAAATTTTGAGAAAGTATCCAAAGGATCATTTAACCCTCAACCAAAGGGCAAAATGATCTTTCATTTGAAAATGAGCGTAAATTGTTTTTTATCGACAAAATAAAATATGTAATGGTGAAATAAAATAACTTCCACAATCATATTATATGCATAATTTATTTCAACAAAGTTTTAAAGTAAAGAGAATCTTTCACAAGCAATAAAATTAAATATTCAAAAATTAGCCACTTTGGCCCTATCGTCCTAATATTAGTACACATCTTTACATTACTACATTTTATAAAGAATTTTATCACCAAAATCAAGTGTCCTACTAACAATCCATGCAAAAGTAGAAGAATGTTTCCATTTTTGATCTGTATGTGGCAGAAAATTTACAGCAGAAAAGATAATGGACATGCCAAGCCATTTGAAGCTAAAAGTTAAATTGATCTTTATGAATGCATGTGTGAATACATGCATGCAATCAAAATGCATGAGAAGTGTGAAGTATTTTCATGTTTTCACGCACAAAGAAAATTGTTTCAAAAGGTTTCATACAAAATGACAGTATATTTTTCTTCTCATTTTTCTCAATTTTAGCCTCGTGTCCTATTATTAGAACATTTTTAATGAGTTTTTGTATTATCTAAATGTTATAATATTTCATATTTAAGATACTTACATATAGTGCCGCACATCTAACCACTCATTGATTCTCTTATCTGCTCTATTCGAAATTCAGAGCCTAAGGGGTTAATGGCCTACAATAAACGCAGAAATAAATTAAATTATGTAATGGGGAGTTACAGATTTTGAGAACGGTTGAAGGGCTGCCATGACGCCTAGGACGCGGTACTGGAGTTTTTTTCATACAGGGGATTGTTTTACCCTGCAATATGGCTTCCCACTTTAGGGTCATATTACTGGAAGTCATATTTCTGCACATCAAAGACTTTATTTCTAAACAAATAGGAAGTTAGTGCTTACCTTATAAGAGATATGATAAAACGCAGTTTTTAAAGAATTCTACTCGGACACTTAATACATTGATCGCTTAAATACCGCCAGTGCTTCTTCTTGACTAGGCACTACTAGTTTATGTGTTACCTGGCAGATAGTGCTACCTGTCTTGAAGTAAACAATGTGGATCGTTTATGCCACCTTCCCCTAAATTAGTACACAGATTGTAGGATTTGCAATTTGCACTCAAAAATTGATATTCAGTTATCAATTAACAAATTAAATATAACTTGTTTAATTACGAGGGAAAAAAATAAGTTGTACGCATTTAAATAATTATTCTGTTTAAAATTTACTTCCAAAAAGTTAAGCATAAGCTAAAAAATATATTTAATTGTTTAACCTGATTAGTTTTGGCTTCGGTAATGATGATAAAATTAAATCGCACAATAATTGAAACGAAGTTCAGAAAATGCAGCATTTAAGTATGCTAGACATTATAAACATTATCAAACTTAGAAAAAGATGCAATATCTAAAATCTTTACTGTAAAAATTCATGATTACAAATGATAAATTAATCACTTCTGTTATAAAATAACGTATCATATTAAGCCAAGATTTTTCCATCTTGAAACTTTGCATGTTGTTTACAAAAATTTAGTTAAAAAATCTTCTACAGTGTAAGTTTTATTGGGTAGACTTTACAAATTATTACAAATTTTCTATTTATATTTTAGATATTTTCAACAATAAACAAAAATAATCATAATTAGATTGTCAATAACAGAACTTATATTTATATGAATTCTTACTTATATAAGTAAATTGTATTCTTAATTCCGATTGTACAGGAAGATTGACTGCCAGAAAAGAAGAAATATGATTACTTTAATAAAATTACCGAGCATTTTAATAGCCTATTTTTTTTACGACGTCGAAATAATCCCTCCCTTCCTGGAAAATAAATTTTCATACAGGTATTATTACATTATTTCCACCACGTTGCCATAAAAAAATCCACCGGCAAAATTATTTGACTGAAGTATTAGCTCGTATTTTAAGTCGTCAAAACACTGAATAAAAGGACATACATTCCAACACTGTTGGTCACACGGGTCTTGAGTTACATAATCTTAAAAGATTACTATACGAAACAGAGTTTCTGAATTTTTCGAATTTCAGAAATTTATAACTCGGAAGAGAGTTGTTCGAAAATATCAAAAAATGTGCATACTTCATTTAAGGTGCTAGTAATAAAAATAAACAAAAATGCATCAATGTCTTGAACATAATTGGTTCAACATGAAATGGTAAGATCACGAGTCTCGTCTCGCATAACATCTGTAAGTCTCTGTCTCTTTTCGTCTCACCTTTGTCCGTGATATTTATGCAGAAAACAACCTAAACAAATTTTTCATATTGCAAATTTATGTTTTCATATTTTTTTTAATAATCACAAAAATACAGAAGTTTTCAAGTAATATTATACTTTCTGACCATGATTTTTCCCAAACTAATCCACGTTTCACCGATAGCACTTGATAAAAATTGATAATTTGGAATTTTTACTTTCATTACATTGATGAAATTGTCGAAGGATAGCCCGTTGTTTATGAAACAGGATTAAGAAATTAGACGCACGCGTCAAAACTTCTTTCAAAGGGATTATTAAGAGGTACTTGAAGCCGACGTTTCCGACCATGCATTGCTATGGGAGTCTGAACCGTCTTGGTGTATCCTACAAATGTCAAAAATCACTTCATGTCTGTTGTTTATCTGCGATTAAAACCTTTTGTTTTCCATTATGTATTATAATTTACTAAACTATGGTTTTTAAATGCCAGGTTCGGCCGATAGTATAAAAAAAAGGATTTGGATAACACACAGTCGAACATATTTAAGTGAATGTTACTC